>QVNV01024785.1:0-30124 GCA_014825455.1 Pseudomyrmex pallidus | reverse complement strand
TATACCTAAGTTTGCCGATCAAAATGATAAACAAATCCCGTAAAATAAGTAAAAATATTGCTTAAACCTTACAGTACAACCCTTCAAAAGTAAAAAAAAATAATTATAACATTAGTAAAATATATTCCAATTTTTAACTATTGTTAGGGTCAAAAACCCGCCTTATGGACCCCCATCCTTTGATTTATTAACTTCTTGTGCGCGTCACGCTCTATTAACGCCGCAATATCTGCCCCGTTTAGTACACATACGTCTGTTCCAACGAACGTCACATGATGAAATGGCACAAAAGAAAACCACGAGTGGGCCGAGACAAAGATTCCTCTCGCCGCACGCGAGAATCTTCGTGTCGCAATAATTCTCGCCGATTACTATCTCGCTCGGACCTTTCAGTGGCAATTATAACAGCCGCAATAATCTGATTTAATTTACAGAGACGCGCCTCTTCCGTTTTGTTTCTCAAAACTCAGAAGCGTTCTCGGTTGTAACAAATGGGCGTCAAAGTCACACAAATGCGTTGCCGAGAGAGACAGAGAATCTTTTTTTTTTTTTTTTTACTTTCTAAGAGTAGGTCTTCGAAAAAAAAACTTTTCTCGGCGAAGCTCGAGATTTATATATTTTATTTCTTTCTGCGCGATTGGTATTGAGCGCAAAAAAATAAGTGCCCACTCAGATTAAATGCGCAGTAACTTTGTAACGCTCCGCTCTCGTCGTTTCATACACGTATATACGCGCGTGTGGTTACTTTATTTCCGCGCGCGCGTGTTTTGCCGCGTTGAAATTATAGAAATTATTAGGCGGTGCCACTCGCGGGCTCGTCGGCGCGTAACGAGACGCGCTTGCACTCGTCGCCGCTCTTTTCAGTTTTTTTTTCTCCCGTTGGATTAAGCAGTTCTCGCGGATAAATGAAGCGCGACCCTTGTAAACCTAACACGCCCCGGTGTGTTCCACGGTCACGGTGTACGCGCGAGCGTCTCATACACCGATCCGTTCGTGTGAAAAGACCGCGGTGTTATTGTGCCCCTCTTTTTTAATAGGAAACTTCAACGTCGTGCACGCGAGAGGAGAAACCAGGCGGGTGAAAGGGGTAAAACGACGTTTGCGAGGAGAGAACGCGGCGAAGGGATGATCGCGGGTGGCACCCGCAAGAGAGGGGGGCGGGAAGGAGAGGGGAAAACACGGCCGGTGGAGGAACGGCGGAGAAAGCGAAGATTCTCTCTCGATTAATGAGCGTGTTTGTTGTTAATTGCTGCCGCCATTAGGTTGGCATCTCCACCGCGGCTGGTCTCGCTCTCCACCCTCTCACCGCTCTCACTCACCCTCGTACATCCCGCTTCTTTCTGTCTTTTCGTTCTCACGATGTCTCTTTATGTATGTGTGTGTGTGTGCGCGCGCGCGTACATACACGAATATATGCGGTTCCAAATCTACACACATCCACCAGGCCAGCCGATCCTTCAGCGACTCCTCGAAAGCAGAGCGTGCATGTTAATGATCGCCCGCCGCGGCCTTTATCTTTTCCACCTCATTTGCGCGCCGAGTAGGCACGGGAACTGCAACGGCGAGGGACGGGTGCGCAGAAGGGGGCTTTACCCGAAGAGCTCCAGCCTCGCCCTCAGCTTTCCACAGCGATGAGATATTTGCTCTCTCTCTTTCTCTCCGTCTACCGCAAAACACTGCGCGCGTCTGCATTTCCCTGCGAGCGAAGCGAAGGAAGAAAATAGGAAGAAGGATAGCGGGAGAGAGGGAGATCGGAAGGGAAGAAGAAGCGAGGAAGAGCGCGCAGCGTTGGGAAAAAAGAGAGAGAAAGAGAGATGAGTCTCATCCCCCCCCCCGCCCCCGGTGTACCTCCGACTTCCATCCACTTCTTTCCGCCCGACCACCAACCGCCAGCGTTGTGCATCGCCGAAAAGCAACTTCAACTGCAAAACTCGCTTCGGGCAGAAACGCGCGCTCTCGTTCTTTAATGTTTAGATGATAAAAAAAAAAAAAAAAAAAGAAAAAAAGAAAGTCACTTGCGTACGTTCACGTCGCGAAAAAAACATAATCGTCACCGTAAACTGTTTGAAAAACATTTAAAATCGAAGTGACGCGAAAAGAAAAAAAAACCAGAAAATCTTTCCTCGATCACGTGCATCGTTTGCGAATGTGTTCGGTGTAACGTAAAACCGGCCGTTTATTATATCTCGCTCCTAAATATATAAGAACTTCTCGTGAGAAAAGGCCAAAGTTGCGGCGCAGATCTTACGTTTCTCTGCGAAATGATTAAAAGTTGCGACAAATTTAATTCGTTAGCAAGAAATCAATAAAAATTTTGCAAAGAGACGTGGCGAATTATCCGTTTTTCGACAACTGGTTTATATTTGTACGCGAACAATAACACGCGTTGCTTGATAAAAATCAATTCGGATTTTATTTTCTCAGAAATTAGCTGAAAATTTTATTACTATTACGTGTTGGAATAACGTACGCGCTTGAAATCTCGGTCTAGGAAAAGTTTCGTTTGAATACCGTAGTAGGTAGCACCAGTAGGTTGCTGGCCCTGGCGGGTAAGTATCAGTAAATAATCGCGTCGGACGTTACATTACCCGGCGGAATTTATGATTCGGGCTCGTCCGGTCACGTTTGCCGGGAGGGCTTCTCTCTACTCGTGTCCGAAGACGGTCCGGAAAGGGCAAAAAAAAAATAAAATAAAATAAAAAGCGACGGGACGCGCCGGGACAACGTGGACCGAAACAAGAACGAGAGAAAGCGTTGTGGAGCGATAAAAAAGTGAAGCGGGAAAGGGGGGAGGAAGTATCTCGTACAAGAAGGCTTTTAAACGCTTCGCGAACCAATTTGCCACGGCGTGTCCGCGGGGCGATAAATATTAGGCGAATCCGAAGCGGCCCGTCGTCGTCTATCTCGTCTCTCAGAAAATCCGTTCCTGAAAATCGGCACGTTTGTCCCTGCTACGTGAATAGGTAGATACGAAATATAAAGTTTGTTCTCTAGGTAGAAAAAATTCACTTGACGCATCACTGATTTCGTTGTGACCTATCGATGATCATCGATTTAAATAATGTTGCGTGCGTGAAGGACAATAATAGTTTTGTAAAAAGAAGAGAGAAAAAGCTGACTTTTATGAACAAATAAGTATTTTTTATTATTTTCATCAAATAAATCTTCTAAAATGTCTTTACGTTTTTTTTTGTATTAGGGTAATAAATAAAAAGATGTTTGATTTCTCGAGACAGGCAGAACGCGAGAATATTATTTGAACACTCGCGAGAAACAATGAGAACTGCGAAATAAGAGGCCGCCGGATCGAGAGAAGAAGAAGAAACTTGTGTGTGTGCACGGGAGCTCTTAAATGCCTCGCGAACCAATTTGCCACGGCGTGTCCACGAGGTGATAAATACCAGGCGGACTCGGATATAAACGCCAGCTTGTACGAACGCGCGTTGATGCGAAACGCGAGAGAGAGAGAGAGAAGATCGAGCCCTTAACGAGTATCGCCCACCGCGTCCGCTTGAAGGACAGGGAAATAGAAAAGAACGAGATCGGAACCATGCGCGAGAGAGGTCGTCCAAGGAACCGGTTGCAATTTCAACTGTTAGCTGGTGTTTCCGACCGATTGAGGCTGATCTCGAATCGCTCTCTTTCTCTCTCTCTCTCTCTCTCTCTCTCTCGTGTCTCACGACCGTGTACGCGCTAGATTGCGTGTGTTTCACAATTATCGTATGACCCTGTGGTTTTACTCGTTTTATCGCGATTCGCTCGAATTTGCTAATTATGCCCGTACAAAGTTGCGTGCGCCGCTGTGATTAAACGTCCCGGATATTTAGGCACGTTGAAAACTTGATTGTAACTAACAAGGTGGTCTCTTGCGAGAGAGTAAGAATGTTTTCATACAACTTTTCAACATTTTACAAAAACTCTGTCTCGGACTTTCTCTTCTATACGCGCGTATTTTTTGAAAACAAACTTTTGCTAGTATTTTCTGTGATTTTAATTATGATAAATATTCTCTTTTATCTCCCCGTTCTATTCCCTCTGCTTTTTTCTTTTTTTTTTTATGGTTTTAGTGTTCAATAACATTTTTTCATCGCGCAAGAAAACCGCGACTTGGTGCGGGATTGCGCGCGGATTGCGTGTATGCAAACGCGCGCGGGATAAAAAATAATCGAGAGCTCGAAAGCCCGTCGATAATAAGGCGGTAATGCGCAAATAAAAGCGCGCTCGCGGGTGCCCCTTTGCGGCGAACGGCAAAGCGTTTACGCGGCACGGATCGGGCCGCCGCCGGTCTCTGGGGGATTAATTTAATACCTGAGTAAAATCAATCAGCGGGAATTGATGTTGGCGAGTGGGTGCCCGGCGCGACCTGCAACCGGCTGGTTTTGTAGCGCAGAGGGAAGACGAGGGACACACGAGGTATACGCCTGGTAGGAGGCTGTATTTGCTTTGCGACGTGGCGGGCCCCCCCGTAATCAGTGTAAATCAGGGGACGCGTAAATCACACCCGGTGCGGTAACGGCCTCTCTAACGGGTGGTGTAACCCGTACGCGAAAAGAATAAACGGCGCACTTACGATTCCAATCTCTCGACCCGCGCGCCTCGTGAAATCGCTTCGTCTGTCGAAGTCGATCCGATCTTGCCTAATTGCAAGACGCAATTGCGCTGACATGAGATGAAGAAGAAGTTTCAGATTAATTATCACGTGTTTTTTTTTCTTTGCTCTAAATAATAATCTCAAATATATGTCTTCGAGTTAGACTGTCTATACTTGAAAAATTCTATTTGATGAACAAGAGAAGAGATTGCGTGAATTATTAACTTGTCGTGGACAGACACGGGTCTCCCAGACCCACTCAAAAATTTCAAACCGGTGTCACTGGAAAAAATTAGTTTTTTTAAACGCTTATATATCTTCGAAACTACTGGAGACTTTTTAAATTTGTTTTTCATCGACGCAGAATCGTTCAAACTTTCGATTCATAAAAAGACAAAATTAAAAATATTGATTTTTCGCGAAAATATTCGATTTTAAAATCGCGTGGATCTCGCGCACAAACGCAGTCTGTGTCTCACTGACAGATCGTTGAAGTTTGTCCGCGAAGGATATTTATTTTTCTATAATATTATTAAAATAACATTTTTCCGTTTTTTATAGTGATGTGTTTTTTTTTTTGTGAGAAATGTCACGCCCGAAACAGTGTTTATCGCTCAAGTACTTGTTTACACGTTTGAACACCCTATATAAAATAATTTCGGTACTCGGAGACATGGTTTCTCATCGGCATTCTGTGTGGTCGTCCGTGTACCGCCCTCATCGAGTACTGACCCGTGTATATATATACGGATGAAGAAAACGAAAAGCGAAGCGATCGCGGCACCTGATAATCACGATTCATGATTGAATTATTAACATTCGGCTAATTATACCGTTTCGCGAGTCTCTTCGAAAAAGAATTGACATTGAAATTGTTCCCCGAAACGTTTCTTTGCAATATATCTTGTAATTTCTTTAATCATATTTAACAAGTTGTATATGTTTCTTAAGCGCTACATTTGCATAAACTTAGAAAAACTTGTGTGTCAAATAAATTTTGTTCAAAAAACTTATTTTATTTCTCTTTGTCTTGCGTAATATACGTTTTATGCGGTTGTTACAACGTTAGAATTTACAACGAGAGGTCGATCTTATTTTGATATTCACGATAAGATTGCGCAACGTTCTTTCTGGAAGAAGAAGAACGGGAAAGAGAGAGAGAGAGCGAGAAAAAAAAAGAGATCGTGTGAGTATACGTGTCTGTAAAGTACATGTTTAAAAAACAAAATGTATGATTTACTCGCGTGTTTCGCTCGCAAGTTTTGCTCGCGAAGGAAATCCGTCGATCCAAAATCCGTAAATCACGGACAGAAAGAGGCGTTCACGCGCAAACAAATTAATTGAAGAGAGGCACAAGTTCGGCCTCTCGCCCGTTATCTCGCCGTTCCCTCTTCGACTTCGAGAGGGGTTCGTATTGAATAAGGATAATGAGACACGAACAAGACATATTATTAATGAGCGGAGATACAAGTCCTGTGTGTGTGTGTGAGAGAGAGATTATATTGCGTAATTATTATATAACAACGATAACGGTGCGAGAATAAACATAGAATGTCTTGGTAGGAATATAATTAAACATATTATATTTTCATCGATGTCTCCTGTATTTATATAATATACGAAGTAAGAAAACTAACGAAAAAGATACTTAAATGGAAGAAAAAAATACTAACGTCTATTTACGTGTGTTACCCGCAAAGATATCGCGCGGATTACTTCGTGAAGAGTATATAAAGCTGAGCAGAGAGCTGAGAACGGGATACTAGAAGAAGCGACAGAAACGCGGTTAACGCGCGCACAGCAAAGCCGAGTCGAAGTCGACCTTAGCGGGTTTGACCTCCGACCTCCGTCGGATGCCGACCGCATATAATGCGCTTCATTGTAATTACAATAAAGGTTATCTCGGGATTTCGAGACTCAGACCGTTCAGTCATTCGCGTTATTGAGATGGTAAGCGAGAAGAGAGCGAGACCCCGAGCGGAGGAGCGGAATATACGAGTGAGAAAGAACGAGCAAAAAGAGAGAGAGAGAGAAGCAATGTGGGAGAGGGAGGGAGAGAACGGGAGAAGAAAGGGCGGGAAAAGAGGCCGGGTTAACCGGGCACGGGCTCACCGGGCTCACCGTCGACGAATATATATCTCTCCCTTACACACCTAGACAAGCGGTCCAGAAATCATGTGGGCGATAAGATATCGGAGGATATTGAATATCTGACTCATCTGGAAGCTGAAGGAGATGGACACATTGATATCGAGGCTCGCTCGGGAAGGAAGAGAAATAAGCACGCGATGGACGAAGAATCTCGATGAGCGAGATGATGTTCCTTTCTCTCGTGGCTCATCAAAAGGGATGAATTTCGTATTTAGAATAAATATATATGTACGTATGTAAAGAGAAAGAGAGAGAGAGAGAGAGAGAGAGAGAGAGAGAGAGAGAATACAAAAAGCGTTGCATTTTTTTATATACACAGTTTTTGCACAGTAATTGTAAATATTAACATTATCTTCGATGTCACAATTATAATGCTGCAACTTTTTAATTAAGATCATCTCTCTTGAAAAAATTAATTCTCCTTTACTTCCACTTTTATGACTTAATCTCTGTTCTAGTTATACTGTAATATATTCATAGATATAAAGTTGCCTGTACTAGTTTTAGAATTACTCAGCAATTTTACAGAGAGACAGAGACAGAGAGAACTTATACCTTGTACACGCCAAAACAAAAAAACTTCGGACTTGTGCTTGGACCTTGGATTTTGGACTTTGGACTGTGTATTGGATTTTTGTATTTGTTTTTTGGACGTTGGACCTTGGACCTTGGACCTTGGACTTTGGACCTTGTTTTTGTTTTTGTTGTTGTTTTGGTGTGTACAAGGATTTGGGACAAATTCTCCGGCTGTATCCCCGCAAGACGCGCGCGGTTAGCTTTTGATGGTTATGAAATTTCGCACGCGAGAAGAGACCCCGAGAATCAAGGAGCAAAAAGAAATCACGAGCGGATGCAAAACCGAGCGCGGCGTACGAATTACCGAAAAATTACACGCCAGTCAATTTTATCGTCGGCGGCGACGATGGCAGCGAGAACGAAGAAAGCGGGAAGAGATACCGGGCGAAAATTTACATCGAAGGATTTAGCCGATCCTCCTCTCTCCCTTCTTTCTCTCTCTCTCTCTCTTTCTCTCTCTCTCTCTTTCTTTCGATGCGGTCGCAGACCTGAATGGCGTGACACTCAAAGAGTGGCGCGCTACCAAAATTATTCCGGACAATCATCATTACGTGCAATGGCCGGGCGCAATCTTCTACTCAATATCGTCAGCGGAACGCGACGGAAGATCGCTAAAATCGAGAAAAAAAGGCCAAGTCGCTCTCCGCAAAATATGAGAAACACATATGGGTGTCTACGATACCAATTGCGCCGAGATATACGTAGAATCAATCGCGCGTATCAAAGTTACGACGCTCATTCAAGTTACGACAAGGGGGTAACAAAAAGTTTAAGAAAAATAATTAGAACTGAATATTTTTTTACGACATCCTGCTCACTGGTTCCAACAGCCCTAAATAAGTGTTACAATTTTGGCATAACCAAAGGAACCCGAGGAAATGCCTCAATATCAGAATTAATTTGAAAAATAATTAAAAATATCTTATTAAAAGTTAACATTCGCGTTATGTATTATCGAGATTACAAGTAGCGATAAAGCTTTGCTTCAAACTACCTTAGGCCGTTGGTGTTAAATAATCTCGTAATTACAAGCGTCGTTGTTTAATTGATTATCGCTATTATTTCCACAACGCGAACCGAACGGACAACGACGACGCCGCGTATATGCGATGCGCTTCGCAGATTACGCGAAGGATTATACGCAGTTTGCGGCACAGTAGCGGAGCGTCTCGGATGTATACATACGTGCATTGCGTCAAACGTGTGTCCCGAAGGTGCAATGGCACATTGGCGCGGCGGCGATATTATCGGGAAGGAGTGGCCGCGCGCGTATCGCGTTTCACATACCCAGCATCATCTTTTATGTATGCGGCCACGGGCCACGCGCGAAGAAGGTCTGCGGTAGGCGACACGTTCGTCGGACGTGACTTATTACCTACAAGCGCCACTGTAAATCTCGTCGTTACTGCCGTTGCTACTTCTGCGTGTTACCGGCCGTGAGACGCGAGAGCGAGGGCGGCGGGTCCGCAACACCATCGAGCGCCAGGATGCTGCGCTTTCACGGACGTCGGGGTTGCTGCGCGCCTCTCGCCGCGACACAACGGCTCTGCAGAATTTACTCGGATAGAGTATCGTGCCGGTCTTGTTCATTTCTCTCTCTCTCTCTCTCTCTCTCTCTCTCTTTTCAAAGATTTTATTTTATGCAAAATTTTGTAATTAAAGAAATGAAGTAATATTGAAGAGATATTTCGTGCTACAGATGAATTGTCGGAAATGTATAAGAAGGTGATATTTTTCTCTTACATGATATCTGTGAGAGAGAAATCTACAAAAACTATTAATTTTTTTTCAAGGATATGTCGAAATGCGGCATATTGCAGCGATATCTCGTGAGGAAAAAACGTTATATTAAAGGGTGACTCTCTTCCTTGTGTCGCGGGATTTTGGCGAAAGTTCCGTTCAAATTACGTGGAAAATTACAGGTCAAACTTCCGCCGAGACGACCGGTAGCGGAAACGATCGGGAGCCCCCCGGTTTCTCAAGCATCAAACTACAAATGATTGACAAGTAAAACGAGCGAGTTTAAATTGGGGGTAGATTTTTTCTCTGTGAGTGTTACGTTACGGTTGAGATGGTCTGATTGAATTAGATAGATTTCGAGGACCCGTGTGCCGTAAATTTGAGGTTGACCTGCTACTTACGAAAGGGAAAACCCTTCATTTTCGAAACCCTGAAAAACATCCTCCCTCATGTTTGTTCAATAAAAAACGAAATAATAACGTGTCTCATTCCGCAGCATAAATTTTCAATCAACAGTTGTTGTCTGAAACTATATACGGCGTACTTTTAATTAATATAAAACGTTGTTTTGGGGAAAGAGGTTTTGAAAAAACGCAGAGAAAGGAACGGAGTGTGTGAATTTTACTCTAAAATATACATACTAAACTTTCAGAATATACTTTCACGGATTATATACGGTTTGCAGAGCATTATTTCCGCGATTAAGGCGATTTTACCGCATTAGCGAATAATTTTGCAAATTACTCGTTCTTTGCGTCGGATATCTTTACCTTTGCCTGCGATTTCCCGGGGAAAGAAACGGAAACGCCCGGGCACCCCGCGGTCATTTATCGTCGTATTATCTGCGTGTATATGTGCCCGACGCTTTTTCCTTCGTAATGAAGATTTATTACGTTATCTCTTCTCCGACGCTTTTATTTGACGTTGCCGGTTAATCTTGCCGGTATCGTTACGTGACGGTAAAAAGTGAGCTACGGCGAAATCGCGGTTACGCCACGTACAAAAACATTGTTAAGGCCGGAAGGGGGCGAGAGTCGGCAGCGGATTGTTCTCAGATTTAAGTTTTCAGGTCGGAGTAGCCGGTGTGCGTTTTTCGCCCGTCTCGTCGCGTAAAAAAAAAAAAGTGAGAAATTTTAACAACTACCGACAAACATATAAAGACGTCAAGATAACGCGATAATTACTGTTATCTCTTATTACCGTTAACTATACGCGCATGTTCGACTTTAAAGTGATAAGATGCATTTTTGTTTTGATCTCCGACGACTTTCATTTGTTAATTTTCTGAAGATGTGACGTAATGTCACCTGTCATTAATAATCTCCGATTTTTTTTGAGTCAAGTTTACTTACAATTACTTTTTTTAAATTAACACAAAATCACACAGCTACAATTCAATAATATGGCAAAAAACGTACCGATGGTAAGTGACGATAATTTCGCATCAACATTCCGAAGTTACGGAATTTGTTTTTTTTTTTTCTTTTTTTTTTTTACGACGGTGACGGTAACACCGAGAGATGCGTTTCTAAAGAAGAAGACCGTCGCACGAAGACGGGGGAGTGGGACGAGAAAAGAGAAGGCCTGTCGAAAATTAATTCCATCCCAAGCGGCAATTTTCTCCGCTCGTCTTCTTCCTGCGGATCCGCATCCGCGGGAATTCGTCCTCTCGTGCGAGAGTCACCGTCCATCAAAATCCACGACGAACGGTCGGAGGGGCCGAGGCCTCACGGTCCCGGGCGGAGTAAAGAAAGACGAAAGAAAAAAACCTGTCGAAAAGAGGAAAAGAAAGAGCGCGACGCGGTCGCACAGCAGGTCGCGTGACGGAAGCGACGCGCGAACACGCACACGCGTATTTTGCATCTTGCACGCGCGTGCATATATACCTACGTATGTGCGCCACGGCGGGGACCGCGGCGGGAAGCGGGCCCCGTTTCGCAAAACTGCAAGAATTATAATGCTAGGCGACGCGAGCTATAGGAGAATAAATTGGCCGCAACTTTCAACACGTGTTTCTGCACATTGTATACTTATGCTGGCATGCAAGCCGTGCAGCAAGTCAATACGGCATTTGCGGACAACAAAATTAAATTGCGCTCGCACAAATTATAAACTCTCTGTGTTCGGGATTATATCGTCTGGTAGTAAAGTAGATATCTCTCGAAAAATTATCTTTTCAAAAAAACAGGTTTAAAAAAGGCGCGTCACTCTCGTACATATTTAAAAGAGAAACACGAATATCTCAAATTCAAACTCTTGTTTTTCTAACAAAATCTTATTTTTCTAAATTTAATATCCCTCTAGAAAAAGTATTGTGGGTACTGCGCTTTATGTAAAAACTCTTTCTTTATAAAACCTAGTCTAGAAAAGAAAGGACGTGAGACACTATCGAGGCCTTTTGATAAAAAAAAAGAAAATGTAAAATGTCACTCTCATGATAATAGAAAAGTCTATAAAATACAATTGTTTTCTTTCCTTTTACCCTTATAGAAATGTATTTCTGACGTAGTCGAGATAATATTTATTTTGAGAAGCTGTTTCAACAGTAATTTTAATACTCAAAATAATTATTACATCGTCCTTTTGCGAGAAAAATATTTTTTTTTTTTTAATTTGTTACACCTCTTTTTTTTACAGAGAACAGTTGATTTTCTGATCCTGGGAAGTCAATGCATCCCGTGCGACCGTACCCGGGGACGATTTCTCGACGCGACGCGGGACGTGGTGGTGATGATGATGCCGCAACGTAACGCGCAGCCCGAGCGTACATATATGTACATACCACGACAGCATCTGAGGATGTAGCAATTACGTTCGCTCCTTGCCGCAGACGGATGGACGGACGGGACCGCAGCCACGAAACGCCCCTCGCGTTACACATATGTTGCCCGGTCTTCTTCCACATCGGCGATGATCCTCCGGCAGGCGATGTGTGTGTCCCTCTGGCCCCCGCGCCCGCGACTTCTCATTCGAATTAACGTCCGGAGGAGCACACGGAAGAACGGCTCCTGTGGGAACCGAGTTGCCCCGCTTTTGTGCGCGCGGTGACGTCCTCTCCGCGACGTCTATCTTTCCGCGCCGATTCTGGGGAAGCCAGCTCGATGATCACCGGGGGTCACGGCGAACGACCATTTACCTGTCGTCGTGCTTGTCAAGAGGTCGTCTTCGAGACGGTTGCCGAGACCGCGATGAATGCCGTGAAATAGCGGCATCGAAATATGAATATAATTCGATAAATTGTGCCAACCAACGGTCGAGAGAGTCGTCAAGCAGGGAGAAATGTCTAAGTCTAAATTTGTAAATTACTTTACGATATTAGTCCTTGTTTCTTACTTATAAGTTTTGATATTAAGATACACTTGGAGAGTTAATTTTTATAGTTTAAAAAGACGCAAAACGCAAAGGAAACCTGGTAGTGTTTGAGGATCAATCTCGAAAAATTAATTGATTTTAAATGCAAAACTGTTTTCTCTGACCGAACCGAGTCGCGTGTCGAAAAATGGTAGAAGACGCGAAAAAACGAACCCGTTTCGTACAACTCGACGATCGTTTCGAAAGAGAAAAAATAAGAGTGTAAAAAGCAGCCAATGGTTTATCACGCAGGAGATAAAATGTCGCGCAATAACTTTATGAAGCACCAATAAGAAACTCGACCGTTAGTCGAACATCGCGTAAAATGTGTCGATCGTTCTTGTCACGCGAGTATATTCCGCGCAAGTGTTGTGCGTGCTGTCCCACCGCGATCGCGCACACTGCGCACGAGATCCACAAATTTGATGCTCTTGCGAGCTCTTGGTTTTTTTTTCTGCCTTCTTAAAATGTTAATTTAAAATTACCACATTACTTGGCAAGTAAATCAATGATTACTATCAGAATTTATGAGAAATGTAAATTTCTCCGAGTCTTTTCCGCGATTCTTGGGCACCTGAGGGAAAAGTTTATTTCAAATCAAGAAAATATAGTTCGATAATCTTACTTTTTTTTTTTTTTTTTTATGGAAGAAATGTTTATTTTATTTAAGCAAAGTATTTAATTTTGAGTAAATATTTCTTATTATTACGCATATTATTACGCATTTTTAATTGCTTTAAATATTCTGCTATGTTCAAAACCTGATAAAGTATATAATATTATTTATTAATGTTGAAGATATTTTTTTTAAAAAACCTTCAAGTTTTTCTAACTAAAACATGCATTCAAATAGGAGTTTTTATCAAATAAAAATAAAAATATAAAAATAATTGGCTAAAAATTATGTGCTCTTAAACACATAATAAATACTCAAATTAAAAAATAGACGTTTCGCGTACAAGTAAATAGTCATTAGCATCGACCGAGAATAAATAGTTGTCTTGAATAAAATTAAATTGTTTTGTTCCAAGCGATAAGTTTTTCCCTTCTGTGTGGATTCTGTCTTTCTCGATTTAAAATAAAAACTTTTCCCTCGCGGTGCACGAGAAAAAAATAATCATTCCGCCGCGGTCATCGTTCTACTTTCGTTTTATTGCACACTTGGATTTGTGAGATGATGATCGCCGACTAACGGCGACATCATCCACAGTGTCATCACCTGACCTCTGCGTACGCCGCAGCCATGAACCCCTCTTTCTTGAACATCGTCGACAATAGAAATTCGCGATCGTCTCATACAGGTCTGCACGCGATGACCTCGGTACTTCCTCAGGATACTTTACGAGGGAAGCTTCCTAACGGGAGCGCCATCCTACTTTCCGGCCACAAATTTCCATCTAACTTTAACGATGCACAATTTACCGCGAAATAGGACACGACAAAGTGTCTCTCGCGTTGTATTATATACCATTACTGTAAAAACTAGAGACTATTATATATCCTGTTTTACGAAAACTAGCAAATACACATAAACACAGTTAAAATAAACCAAGTATATACTTTTGTTGATTTATCGCCGACGTTTTTCCTTTTCTTCTTATTTTCTATTTTCTAGAGAAATCTAAAAAAAAATCAAATAAATCAAATGAGTCGTTATCTCCTCACGTAAAGATTAGGATTAGGTTGCCGATGCGATCAAGTGCGAAGGAAACTTGTCGACGAAGATCTTGCATTGTAATTTTTAAAAATATTTTGACACATGTTTCTGTTCTTTATAAAGAATCTTTGTTGCGTCTGTTGACCTTGACGAGATACCCGTAAAATTGGAAGACACTACCCCCCGAGCGAGTGCATAAATGACACCAAGAGACCTCGGGGTTCCTCGTGCAAACCCTGTCCTTTTTGAATCCTAATATATCCTCAGGGGCTTACGTTTGCTTGCGTGCGTACGTATCGGCGTGCCAGCGAGATTACAGGGCCTGGAACTTCACCTCGATCTAAATCAATCGCGAGAGGCGGCCCCCTCGGGCTCCCACCTGTGTGTACCCGTCGTTCACCGAAGCGACAGAGGTGAATGGCAAGGCGGGTGTGCATGATCACTATCTTTCTCGTCCTTTACATACTAGCGATGTCTAATTTCGACGATCATTTCGACGTCAGGCATCAAATACCAAAGTATCTTTAAGTACATATGGAAGATCTCACCGAGATGGAGATGAAGAGAGACAAAGATTCTCAATGTTTTCTTCTCTAATATGAAGTTTAAATTTTAATACTGTGTGTGTATATTCGGGGAAAAGAACAATTTCGTGATCTCTAATTTTATTTTATGAAAGGAAAAAAAGAGAGAGTCTCTTGCTTTGAAAGTATCTTAATTTTCAATTAAGAGTCGCTGTATTCAAGATTTTTATAGATTCTGAATGGACGTCTAAACTCTTGGGGGGAGGGGGGGGAGACTAGACTGTTCTTGTCAGCGACAAGACGCACTTATTGAAAATTATTCCTCGCGTGCGAAGTTTCGAGTTGAGGCAAAAGAAGAGAGAAAACGCGAGGAGAGAGTGAGAGAGAGGGAAAAGAAAAAATCCGACTCGCTCTACTTGGCAGTCTTTTCAAAATTGCGACTGCAGGAGGCGAGAAACGGTCCCGCGTTAACTTTTGGACGGGTTAAAACACTTTAGAGGGTAATATCTTCACACTCGGGCCATCCGGCATCCACACGGCGAAGATTGGCCGCAGCCTGGCGTCGTCGCCTCGGGCGCCAAAGAAATTTTCGACCCGGGGGGAATTTTTGCGGAAGAACATCCTAAGAAGAGGATGCGCGTTCTAATACAAAATTGCGTTGCTCGCGTGCAACCAAAAGCACTAACGAACGGGGCGCAACAGTTGCAGCTGCAATATATAGTTCTCGCGACAGCGAACAAGTTTTTGCTTATTCCGGAGAGAAACTCGAAGAGAAGACCTTGGAGAAATTTTTAAATTGTAACGCGCGAAGTTTTCGTAAAAAAAGAAAAAAGACACGGATGCCCACGTCTATATTTTTGAAATAGTCAAACTGCGGCAGTTCGAAAACCGCCAGAAAATCATCACAGCGCCAGTTATTTGAAGAAAATATTTTACGCGCGCTCATCTAAATGCAATTTCGAATTTTATTTGCCACATATAACGCTAACGATATTTTTGTCTTTGCTTCGCTTATTTTTCATTATAGAGTAATTAGCTGTTCGGCGGAATTCGCGGGGACGTAGATGTCCCGACGTTCATTACTCGAGAATGACGAACAAAGTAGCAATCACACGCACGGCTCGGCGGCGGAATGAAAAGAGCGTGGAGTCGAAACAGCGGCGGTGGCGGTCAGTGCGCGTATTTAAAATCGCGCACAAAATCGGGTTCATAAAAAAAAAACAGTAACGAGACCAGCGGGGCACCGCATGCCCCGCGGACCGTATCAAGACAAAAAGATCGGTTCATGCCTAAGGCGCAATGCGGTTGGTTTTCGCTCGCGCGCATTTTCCGTTTTAATTAACGAGGTTTCTGTAACGAGCGGCGGACCCCGAGTTCACTCGCACCGTTTATCTCGCTGTCGTGGTCAGTTCAAAGCGGCCGTTATTACGCTGACTCGTCGTGCGTGAGCGACTTCTCGGCGGCCGGCGACTTCCCTCTATAAGCGGAGAGAGAGTAACGCGGTAAAACGGAACGGTCCCGAGATGTTAATTACGATTACGTAGCCGAGATAGAGAATATGTGCGCGCGAGCGCGGTTTGCGCCCCCGGTCGACCTGATCGATGAAAATTTTATAGCCCGTTGCGCGCTCGTGTCATTAATATCGATGATGTAGCTTGCTCGCGTCTAATAACTAATCACGGCGCGCGTCGGTGATATGTGTGCGATAACGTTTCGAGTTCCCGAGATCTCTCGAATATCGTCGTATCAATTATACATCTTTTATACGCGTCTGCAAATATACGTTCTTCGTTATTAAATTGACAAAATAAGTGCGTGTTAAGGAAAAAAAAAATTATAATTTTTTTTGCGCAAATTTTTAAGCGCGAGAGTATATTTACTTTGGTCTACCCAAGGAAATTAGAATTTTATAACCCGAATACGCACGTTGACTAAAACAGAAATCAAGAATGTGATTTCACGAAATTATTTTTTGCGTCGAGAGATTACCTTGTACGTAACATCCGTCATTTGGTTTGCAAGTAGCCGGGATGTAAGAAGCGATGAAGAAGGGATATAGCCGGTGCACCGCGTCTGGATTCGGGATCCTACTGGAAGCCGAGGGAAAAGGACCGAGAGAAGAGAGACCGCCCCGGGCGGTTTGTCTCTCTGAGGAAGGCCGTCGGCATATGCGGCTCGCGTGCATCGGATCCGAGTAACAGGTGCAGATGCGGCGGAGGAAGCCCGATCGTTAGCCCGACAGCCCGCGGTGCATGTGTGCCTATTATGATTTCTTTTCGTAATTAGTCTCTCTCTCTCGCTCTCCCTTCCCGCGTCCTGTACGTGTATTCGGGCGTACCTACTAACATTTGTTTCGTTGCATGTTTCGTGGCCTCGCCACGCGGTAACATGTGCTACCACGTCGTCGTCCTGTCGATTTAGCGAGCGCGGCAAACGACGACGGTTGACGACGGCAGTCTTTGCGCTTTGCCTCACTCGTCCGTGCTATGTAAATTTCGAGACAGACGAAAATAAGCGAAACTAGATACGTTTACGAGATACGATTGATGAATATTCGAAACTACGAACAGAGAACAAGGGTAGTGTCACATCATTGCTGTAATGACAAGTTTTATTTAGAAAAACAAAGAAAAATCAATCACCGACTTATTATCGCACTCATATGTGACAGCTAGAGTAGAATAGGCTGGGGCTAAGTTATTGTACGGGATTAGTTGTCAAACTTTTATTATCTTGCTTAAACTAAATCTTAAAAAAATTTTTTCTTTTGTATTGTAAATTGCTATTATTGTGTTAGTAACGTGAACGAAATGGTATTTCTTAAAAACGATACAGGGAAGAGACCGGGTCTAGTTGTCAAACTGCTATTATCTTGTTTTACTAAATCTTGGGAAATATTCTTTTTTATATTATAATACAGGGTAGACCGGGTCTAATTGTCAAACTGCTATTATCTTGTTTACTAAATCTTGAGAAATATTCTTCTTTATATTGTAAGTTTTTACCATTGTGTTAGTAACGTGTGCAATTAGCTTTTCTTAAAACCATGACATGTGATATTTACGAGCACTAGAAAAAACTGGACATGGCAAGTAGATTTTTTTTATCTCGATTTTTTTTGTAATTTCACTGATTTTAAAATTTCTAATTGCAATTTTATCTCGAGTATAAGAAATATGATAGTTTTGAATAAGTTTTCCTATATTTATTTAATTGTCATCGCATCGCAGTTTATAAATAAAATATCTTTTATTTAAAGTGAACGTCTGGGGGGTAAGTTGTCATACGGTAAGTAATCGCGCGAGGAAGTAATCGTTGTGCGCAGTAAGATGCAATTTACAAAAAAAAAAAAAACTAGTTTGTTGCATATTACGTGCTTCAGATATTTACTTTGGTCTTACACCCAAGGAAATTAGAATTTTGGCTTATGTGACAACTAAGCCTCCCGAGCATGAGGCCCGTTGACAAATTGCACGTGTTTAACATTAATTAACTTTGTTTGCATGTATGATCTTCATTTAAACCGCCGATTAAAAATCAACTGATCGCAAAAAACTGTCACATCGCGATCCCGTTTGTTTACTTCGTCTCTCGTTGTTCTCGTGAAAATTGCATTAAGTAATTGCTATTTTTTGTAAAAATTACTATTTTTCTTCTACAAGTGAAAACTATATACGCAGTAATCCAGATCTCATGGCTTCCCATGCGCTCATTCGCTCACCAGTAATTAATAACTCAATAAATAATGCGATTGAAAAATGGTAAATAAAGTTTTGCTTAGATTGACTCAATCTTCAAACATTTCGACTGCAAAAATTGTTTAGACACCCTGCATATGAGAATTACTCATCTTACTCTTCTAAAAAAATTTTAAAAATTCATTGCGAGAAAGACATCTCGGCCAGAAATTGTACTTTCATGTTATATTATTTTATATTATTTTATTGTTCTTTGTGTTCCTTTATATATTATATTTTGCAACGCGTAGATCCAGAAACAGAAGTTTTTTTTTCACGTGAAAATCGCCAGCGCAATGTTTACTCTTTTGCAATGCATCTCGATCTCTCGTCTTTCATTGATGTCCTAAATTTGATCCATCTCGAGGCTAGGGTTGCATCATCTTGGTATGATATGACGAGGCAACACGTCAGGCTTATTCTATCGCGAAATTGTGGCCGATCGATCGAAGAGAAGCCGGTCGATCCGAAGCGGCACATAACTCCGTGATATGGTCCGGATGGTCCTTGGTCCTGCGGGTCTGCTTATGTGCGGCGCGTATATATACACATCTCTTATGTATACATGTACAACACATGTACATGTGAAGTCAAATGTACGTGTATACATTGGAGAAAGCGTCTTGGCGAGGGATTTCGCAGAGGGTTGGCTGTTTGCGCCTCTCGACAAATAAGGGGAAGTCGTTATCCCGTGGATGGGAGGAGTAATTAACTGCTTCTACCTCCTTTCTGTCCGCTCTACCTCCGCATCCCTCAGCATCCTCCCTTTCCGGCTTCGGCTTCTACTCGAAGGAACAGACTTAAGGAGGCCCGCTTAGGCTTTCACGGGGTCGTGTCTTCATTATTCACGCTAATCTGCTTTCGCCCTGTGCTGCTGCCTCCGCGTACTCTCCTTGGTGTTTCCTGTCTCTTTCTCTGACCCTCCTTTTCGCTTGCCACTCTCTGTATCCATAGAGAGAAAGAGAGAGAGAGAGAGAGAGAGAAAGAGAGATAGAGAGAGATAGAGAATATATGCTTTTGCGGAAATTATTATCGTATTGCACAACCGTACAAACGACACGTGCTGTGTGATGATACGTGTCGGGTATCTTTGAATCGGACTGAATCATATATTTCACAGTATTGCGTCTATTTAATAAGCTTTGCTATAGATTTGTCGTAAATTTGTGTGTATTCCATAAACAAATTCAAATTATGATAACAAAACATTTAATATCAGTAAAATAATCTTATTTTATGCATGTATTATGATGCCTGCTCAATGAGAAAATCATTAAAATTTAATTTGATACTGAAAAAACAAGTTAGTTTGCTAATTATTCGTTATATATACATTAACGTATATAATAAATCTATAGAGATATTAATCAATACCGGCAAATGGAAACACGTGTAAGTGCAACCGACATCGGCGTGTATATTTTACGTTTTTGCAGTGGACCACCACGGCAAAGGCGCCCCGCGGTGGCCGCCAAATTATGATGAATTGTTTTCTCTATTAACAGCTTGTGCCGACAGAGGCGAGACGCGAGCACCCCAACCGAGATAATCTTCCACCAATTTCGACTTCCTGATTGATCATGGCAATTCATCAGATGGTTCGTTCGAACGGATCATCCGTAACGAACGAGAGCGGGATCGCATTCCCATCCCAGGCTTTTCGTTATCGCAGATTTAAATAGTACGTGTCGAGATAGTAAATTTGCGATAGGAAATTGGATTCACATTTTGTTTTTTTGTTGGTTTTTTTTTTTTTATTTATTTCAGTTTCATCAGACGCAAATTATTGTTCCCATTTACGAGAATCGATACTCGAATAGGATAACCCGACTAAAACAACAAAAAAATGAAATAAAATAATCAACGTATATTTGATGTTTAAATCAACGTTTAAATAAAAAGTTTGTTATAAAGATAGCAACCAATGCGATTGTGAATTGAATTGTATGTACTGCACCATTTCATACACGTTTGCTTACATGTCTATTTCCTTGATTCGTTTCTAGGATAATACTCTTTCAAGACGTATTTTATACATATATGTATATAAGATGTGTGTAAGATATGTACAAGCTAAAGGCATCTTTGTATTGTTCGTATTTAACTTTACAGCGTATATTTGTAAAGCTATTTATGTAAAAATAAATGTATAAGTGAAAATAATTTGTAAAGTAACAGTTCCATGGAAGACAAACTTAACTCCTCCTATCTCCTTCGTGAGTATAATAAAATAAAAAATATAATACATAATATAGGTTACATTATATTATGTATAGGTTACGTTATGAATTCAGTCAATGAGAGCCGTTCACAGGATGTTGTGCGAAAAATCGCGTGTGAATATGTATGCATACATATATACATATGTATTTGTCCTCGTGTAAATTTTACACGGTGAGTTTAAATTGAAATTTCAATTCTTAAAATCATATAAGTAGGATGCTAGATTTCTTCATCTCATATATAAAGGACCCCGAAACCCCCCTAAACTAATTTTTAGAATATTACGAAAAAAACAATATTTTAATATTTATTCCAATATTCCAATATTTTAACATTTATTTTATATTGACCGAATTCATATTTCTTAGTTTAGAAACTTCGGAACCGATGATTTCTTAATTGTTGAGGTTATATTATATTATGTATATTTTTAAATTTTATTAGTCTTCACTCTAAGGAGGTTTTTTTGAATTGCAGATATTGAGAGAAATAATTTTAGTTGTCTCGACAATGAGACATTTGACATCGAAGTTCCTAATAAAAGAAACAAGGATGCACATATTTGCAAAGTGATACAAATTGACGAACCAAAGTATAAATGTTACGAAATACTATGTATTGCTGCTATGCAACATCTTCAAATAAGATTCCATCATCCGCTAGGCGATTTATACAATCTGTTACAACATCAAATTTCTCATGATGTAAATGCACAATTCACAGTTCGTTTAGTTTACTGTGGCAAATTAAGCAGCACATTTAAACTCGACGGTAAGTACGCCACTTGACGGGACTTGGATAAGTTGTGCGCGATGTCCTCAGCGGCTTCTATTTTTCTGAGCTCAACCAGACCATCTCCCGCTTCTGCTAGAGATTTCGCTAGTAAAAGTGCGGCTTGCGCGTCACCCTCGGCGCTAATAACAGCAGCCTTCTTCTGCTGCTCAGCCTTTTCTACTAAGAAACGAGCTTTCTCTGCATCTTGTTGCGCCACTTGTTTCAATTCTACCGCCTGAGTAAACTCTTTGCCAAATGTTAAATGTGTCTGAAAGAATTTTACTTTCAAAGTAAATGATAAAGATTTTTCACTGAAAATAATGAACAATGATACAAACATAAATGTTACAAATAAATATTATTGTACTTACAATAGAAATATCATCTAAGATAAGGCCAAATTGTGAAGCTCTATCTGTTAAATCTTCACTGACTTTCTGAGATACAATTTCTCTTTGTGTAATTAATTCACCAGCATCAAATTGTGCAACTACAGCTTTCAGTACTTCAGTGGTAATAGATGGAAGTACTCTTTCATCATAATCCACACCAAGGATTGTATATATTTTAGGTAAAGAGTCAGGCACGGGTCTGAAGAGGATACGAAGAGTGATATTTACATTTTGAAGATCTTTGCTTCCAGTGATGACCGGAACATTTCTCGGTCGTGAACGGATGTCAAAAATAATTGGTTTTTGCACCCAGGGAATAAAAAAGTGTGTTCCTTCGCCTATCACTGTATTTTTTATACCAGCAAATCTATCAAATATAACTGCTCTATGACCACCATCAACTAAAAAAACAGTATAATATATTTAATTAGTATATTATATTTCATTAAATTCACTGTTAATAATCTCTTATCAAATAAATTGTATTGTCATTCATAACATACCATTGTATAATGCAGAATTGACAACACCACCAGTAAGAGCTATACCTAGGCCGAGCTGACCCAATCGATTAAAGAATTGTGCTGCCATATTTAAATGTATATCTACAAAAATGCGAAATAATATATAATTTAAGATGATGAAATTTGATGTGTATATATGTAATCCTATCTCACACTGTAGTTGCTAGTTTTTACACTGACTTAACCTATAAATTATCCAAACATATATTTATACTAAATATATACAACAAAAGAACAAAATTATTAAATAAATCAAAAATATATGTTGAGTATTATATTATATATTCACACTCTCAATTTTTAAACGTGTATTATGCGATTTATATTAAATGGAATAACAGCAAAATATAGGAGTTAACCGGTCAGGTTGGAATTTTGCCGATTTACTAGTTGTCCACATATTTTATGTTTTACTAGGAGCTGACCAAACCAAACTCGACAATAATTATTACTGCTTACAATAAAACAATTGATTCTTACGTAATAAATTTTCACTTATAAAATATTCACTTTTCTCCTCGCGTGCCGTTCATGCACGTTCATACGATAAGAAGAAAATGGATACCATCATTATGAAAATGGACGCGACGCAAACGCCACGACGGATGCGGTAGTTTAATGCAATTCTAGGCGACAATTTCAAATCACATCAGTGCAAACGCGTATAGAATTTTATTAAACTACGAAATATTTGACACAATTGTTTGTATTATGATAAACACGTGTTGTTCATCATATATTTTGTGATTGAAACTAGTATAAAGTTAATAAAAGCTCAATTATTAAATTGTTGAGGAACTTTGATTAACGTCACTTGAATGATGTGATATATGTGAAAAAGATTACATATCAACTGATTTTTATACACGTGCGAGTTTATTTTGCCAGAAATTGAAACAATATTATTAACGTTATAATATAAAATAATGTTAAAAAAACAAAAAAAAAAAAACGGTCGCCCCCGGGTGGGCTCGAACCACCAACCTTTCGGTTAACAGCCGAACGCGCTAACCTATTGCGCCACGGAGGCAACTTCAGTCAATAAGCTTTTTAAACTCAATATATGATATTGCAGATATTATACAGCGAAACAATTAAAATATTACTCATATATTTATTTTTATCAAAATTATTTGTTTTGAAATTATTTTGTACAATATAATTGTTTAGAAAAAATATGACGTTTTTCAAAAATAGCAGCATAATACGTGTCCAGAATCATTTTTTTTATATCAATTAGTACTATATTCTTTATGCGGTGATTGAATTATAAGAGTGAGTATAAACAATTTTTTTTTTCTTTACTTTTTTCATTCTTACAATCTGTCTAATGATAAGACATTCAGCAATATAGATTTGTTAGTATAAGAAAATTCCTGTGACACATTCTATTCTGTACAATGACGTTACATCAATCGGTGAGTAAATCTAATAGAGTTTTCCTTCGAACTGAGTTTCTTCTTGCCATAAGACGTTTAGAGCTACAGTGTTTGGATGATTCAAAATTCTTTCTCTGTAGGTTTTAGCTTTAGATTCAATCTTCTCCTTTTTAGTAGGTGTGTTCAAATCACGTGTGCGCAAGATATCGTTTGTCACGAACCGTGGTGCATTTGTAATTATTCTCAACATCTTTGATTGAAATCTTTGTATGATTTCTATGTGCAGCATCCCACTCTTACATAGAAATCACAAACGATATACTAACGGTATTCGTTTGGGATCTTCCTTCCACTCGTCATCAAAAAAGCAACTCTTATTCTTTCCACCGCACAAAAAAAAATTGGAAGGCAGTTTTCTATGTCGCAATTAAGTATTATAATTTGTCGCTTCTATGGTGTTCGAGCTGAGAGTTCTCTTCATTTTGCTCGGCGGCGGCGTAATAAATATTATATTATTGCTAATTTACTACTGTCAATGATATTTTTTAGAATAGCTCTTTTGTAATTCTTTGTTCATGTTTTTGTTTTAATTTTGTTATACATTTGCTGTTTATCTCTGTATTTTGATAATACAATTACGATCCATTATATAGTTATATTTTGGAAGAGCTTCAAATCAGCAAATGACGCTGTTGTCTCGTCTTTTGAGTTACGTTATTTTTTTTTGTTTTTGGCTTGTCTAAGACGCGCACAGCAAAACAGATGCAATTGTGAAGCAACTGCAGAAGGCACGCAAGCTTCGCACGTGCACACACACACTCAGGAATTTGTAATCAATTAAAAAAATAAAGTTGTTAATTAAAACTTAAAAATAAATAGTTACGTATTCTTAACAAAAGTCAGCTAGTACAAAAAATAATTCAGAAAGATCACACCAAAAAACAAGAGTACTAAAAAAGATTACGCAATGCACCGGCAAAGAGTAAATTGAGTTTTTCACTGATCGCGACGACAAAAATTGCAAAAAGGCCGCGAGCAATCGTGCGGGCCTCTTTTAATAGCTGCTAAGAGCGCCGTTGTTCGACTGAGAGGTTTGCAATTTTGATTGGACGCGTGTGAAATTGAAAACGTGTTGTTTGTTTGATTGACAGACGGTGTGAGATTTGAACGGTACTTGTTTGTGTCGTTTTCCCGTCACCGATTTTTGACATCGAAAATACAACAGCCAAGGCCTGTTTGTTGCATGTCTTGTCGATTAAATTGACCAACACGTTTGATTATTTTTCGATCTCTCTCGCGTTGATTACGACGGCAAGAAAACTGAAAGTCGAGAAACGCGAAGGCTTTTGAATTATAATATTATAGAGAAGAGCGAAAACTTTTTGCGCTCATGCATTGCACAATATTTGAACATAGTTTATGTATTATTTTATAATATCTTGTATGTTATATTGGTGTTCGATAAAACTATTATTATTATTATAATATAAAAATTTAATTTGGTAAAAATAATAGAGATGTTATAAGTTTACATAAACAGAAATAAAATGATGTATTTATAAGCTTCTCTTTCTTACAGTAGCATTTTACAACATTTTCTTATAAAATATTGCAAAATAATGTGTGTTCTAAAGCTATGTCGCGATAAATTTAAGTAATATATTTTATTGAATATAATAAACGTAATATTATATAACAAAAAACGAAAATAGTTAGGCATGTTAGTGAAATATATATTATATATGTATATATATTAGAAGTTAAAGATGCGAAACACTGTAAATCTTAGGAGGTTTCTCTTTATGCGTTTCGTCCATATGTCCGCATATTCCTGTCACGTGACCTTGCAGATCATTGGTCGTCAATACGGTCACGGTGTTAGGGGTCCACATCATCATCACTGGTGCTTGTTGAGACTGGACCACTAGATGTTCGTTGTTATCAGTGAGTCTACAAAAAGAAAACGTATTTCATTGCTCGAACTTTATATACGATCGATTTATCAGTTCTCGCTTACTTCATCGCGTAAGAAATCGGCTCGTCCTTCGGCACCACAACTCCATTCTCATGCTGTTCGACCACGTTATCGTCAACCCTCACAATTACATTCGACTCATCCGGCACGATCTCTAACTGATGACCGCCAACATACATCTTCACAGCAAATTTGTCGCCTTCCACGGATCTCACGAAAACGGCATACGTCTGGTCAACATAGTTGCCGGACACGAGCGTCCATTTATCAAACGCATCGTGTGACGCCACGTCGTCGTCAAAACCGATCCCCTCTGCAAAAAAAAAAAAAAAAAAACAACACTCAAAATTGCACAAACTGATTTTAAGACGACGTATAAATACAAATAGACAATCCTGTTATTGTATAAGCAAGCAATCACATTTACACACGCAGCAAAAACGCTTACTCAAACAAGACTTACTATATTCGCCTTGTATCACTTTGTTCATCATGCCTATGGAGAAGTGGGTATTGTCCATAACGAAGTGCCATTGTGGATGCGATACTGGCTCGCCCATTATCATACCCTCTAAGACTTGGTGATGCAGAGGAATTTGGACGTACTCGTATCCGTTAACTGGAGTGACAACGGATGCATTAATGTGGCTCATATCGGAAGCAAACTCCACTACGACTTGCGCGTTACCGCTTTGAACACGATTTGACGTGTATTTTATGTGCGGCAAGTATAACGCGCGAAGCTGATCTTCGATCCAGGCAACTTTCGAGAGTACTTGTACAGGAACCTGTAGAGTATTGAAGTTTTAGATTTGAAACTTTGCGATAAAATGTCTTTTCTCAACAAATTCTTTTGTAATAATTATCTTTTGTAATAATTTAAAATAAAATTATTTTTACATAAACTTCAATATATTATAGGATTAAATAATATTTTAAAAGAAAACAAATTTAAGAGATTAAAAGACCATTGATGAACGTTCTTACAGAATCTTGAAAATTTTGAGTTTTCTGCGAATTAGACATTTTACATTGTCAAAATAATATCATGATCCTCAATTTAATTGAAAATAATATCATTTTAAATAAAGCAAAATTAAAAGATACAAGACATATATATTTGCACCTTCTTGTATGACGCGTTGATGGTGTACTTCTTTAGAGTTGAGTATTTTATAACTTCTTCGATGCAATTCTTCGTTTTGGCAACGTGATTCTGTGTGGTTTGGAATTGCGGGTTCTGAATATCTTTAACGCAAGCACCGTGCACGCTATCGTGCGCCATTTGCTTTTTCTGATCCTCCGTCATCTCACCCTTAACGATCATCGAGATCGACATTTCGTCGCGGACGCATTTATCGTCATCCGTAAATCCCGCGTTGACAGTCACCTTTGCGTTGGTCTCCTGTTTCGTGATGTCGACTTTCAACGGGTCCGTTTCGACGACCGGATAGGTTTTCTGAGCTTCCATGCAGATCTAGAAAAACCCACGTTTAAAAATTGATGATCTTCGAATCTCGTTGCGCATTTCTCGCTTATTTTGTAAATTTGATTTGAATTTCTCTTCTACGATGCAAGTCGAGATAGTTGTTACCTTCAAATTCTTCTCTCCTGGTATCACTCTCGTCATCTGAACCTTGATATTGTTGACCACGTGTCCCTGTGACATGTCAGCGTTCACATTCACGTCCCACGAAAGCACGGATTCGTTTGTGGAAGCTGCTTTCGCGTCAAGAGTACCGCGAACATTGATCTTCGTGCTGCTAAATTTCGACATCTTCTGATGAACTTGTTTGACATCCTCTACATTGACTCGTACGTTCAGATCGACCTGTAAAAAAAAAAAAAAGTTCAAGATAGAAATGTCAATATGATTTTTGCAGATAAAGATTTTTATTACTACTCACTTGCGATGTAGGATAAACAACACTAGGTTGTATTCTTTGGAGCATTCCGCAGCTGCCTTTTCGCGGTGAGATGAAGTCGTTGATCCATTTCTGACGGACACCCATGAGGTACCGTACGAACATTGAATCCCTGCCAAGTAAATCACAATATGATAACATCGGCAATTAAAGGTTTAAGCGACTTCTTTCGAGTTCAACACACATTTCTCTTTATAATATAATTTCATATTTCTCTTCATAATTTAAACAAAAACAAAATATTAAATTAGTATCAATCAATTATTGTCACCCATAAATTCTGTGTAACACCAGAATGTAAATAAATATAAATATAAGAATAATTTTAAATAAATTTCAAAAAATGAGGAAATGCCTCTGGTTCAGACTTGGTAAATCCAATAAGATGATTGTAAAAATTTAAATAAATTGTACATAAATATAAAAATACTCCGAATGCTCACCAAGCGGTCTTGTGTTCCGGAGAAAGATCACGTTGCCATTCCACTTTGTCACTTTCCAACGTGATTCCGTTCTCGCAATTGTGGATCGTCGTAAGGTACTCAAGACCTATATCCTTCAGATTCACGACTTCGTGATACGTCTTCTTATTGCCGGTGGTGACGACCGTGTAGTGATGGCAACAAGGTTTGAGAATGTCCTTCTCATCGTGCTCAACGGTCACCAAGTTTTTCGCAAAGTGTCGCACACCAACATGCGACAGTTTGTTCATTGGTAATCTCGGCATGCTGATCTTGAGACTCTTCGAGTCATGATTGTAGCTAATTGTCGTTTCTACTGGCAACGCGACGTCCTCCGTGACGGACCGGCGAATCGCGTGCCAAACGTCGGCGATAGGATTGTAGATCGACATGACGTATCCGCCGTGTTTCCACAAGCGAGTGTCAACTGCGATCTTAACGTTCACGGATGGCTTCTTAACGTCAGTTACGATCTCGTTGAACTTGACCGACCACAACTGAGGAATCTTGGTACCGAAGACCGCTTGCATACCTATGTCGGTGGGCACCTGCATCTCATAGAGATTGGAGTACACGACTTCCTGGTAGTTGCCAAATATTGTTTGCTTTATATTCAACACGTCTTGCAACACGTCGTGTATCACATTTACGAAGTTATCCTTGTCGTAGTGGTTGGCAATGATCACATGATCATTTAGTGTAACGCGAATGTCAACCTGAACAGATTTCTGTGCCGGCATGTCTTTCGCGGCATGAGCCAAAATATTCTGCACGTTTTTGTTACTGAGACTTTCGACGGAACTGCCGAACAATTCCTTCTTGACTAGGTTTACGGCCTCATCCACACCATATACGTGCCAGTAGATCTAAGGAGATTTATAAAAACACGTATGTCTCTTTAAATTATTTTATACATACGTTAATCATGTAGCGCATTCATAAAAAAATAAAATACAAATGTAAACTTCTGATTGCATTCTTAAAATATTAAATATTCCAAAAATGCGCTCAGAATATTTATTGCATATTAAATAATATTATGCGCTTATAGGGTGGAGATATTTTTTCGCGATAATTGAAATATACTTACACCGAGCACGTTGACGGGTTTACGAGCAACGGATGAGTGATACTCGATATATCCACCTTCTGGCGTACCGGTCAATGGATTCAAGACCCAAGATAGTTTCATGGATTCGCCATGTCCGTGAGCGGGATCTGTGTATTCGACAAATTGTGTGGACGAAAGCTGAGTTGTCACTGGTCTGATTCTCGTGAAGCTCAAGACCTTTCTGGCCATTTCGCGAACCGGTTCGAGACAAGGATCCACGGAATTGGCGAGACCTCTCAGAGTGGTCAAATGATAGTTGTACAGATGATTGTTCTTTTCGTACACCATGAGCCAGTAGATGTTCATGAGTCGCTGCAGGTTTGGCATCTGGCTCATCAGAACTTCGTAAGCGATTATTCTGATAGGCAATGGATTGGAAACGTCAGCAAGAATCGGCCACAGCAGGTCGTGAGTATACTCGACTTTGTCGGCGATCGCTTCTTTGACGGCCCATATTGCCTGAGCGCGAATAGCGTACGGATTCTCAGATATCTGAACTTCTCCGCGGATGATTGGCTCCAACAATTTTTCGATGTTGCCTACTTGAACGTTCTTCATCGCCATCAAATACACTACTTTCATCTGATACGATGGCTCGTCTGAAATTCACGAAAATATGATTGTGCAAACACGTAAAGAAAAATATTCATAGTGCAAATATCTAAAGCAATAATTTATAATAAATCATCCAGACAGCACATATTTTTAAAAGATCTTATTGTCTTTTGGTCTTTCTGTACTGCTTGGGCATAAACGTACAATTATAATATATTACGATATTTAACCCGTTGTAGTCACACTGATGCATATGTGCACCAACAAAAATTGAAAAACCGCACGATTTTGTCAAAAAGTTCTTTTTATATTTTTCATTTTTTATGAAGAAAAAATTTTTTTGGACATTTTTAACTAATTTCATTCAATTTCTGAGAATTGTTTACCTTTATTTTCACTAGTTTTAAATTATTTTTGAGCTCATTACTGAAAAGTTATTAAACTTCAAACATGCGAAGTGCAAAATTGCACCAGTGTG
>QVNV01024784.1:0-28486 GCA_014825455.1 Pseudomyrmex pallidus | reverse complement strand
CCTATAATGGCAGCTAGTCGTCTCACGTTGAGCGAGCGCGCTGTACTATAGTACACGTTATAGTAAGTATCTTTTATTTTACAGAGTTCTCTCTTTAAAGTTCTCCGATTTACGCTTGTAGTATGGAAATGTAGTTTGCTACGGTTTTTATCGAGCAAGTCGCGCAAGTTCGCGCATACATTTTCCGAGTCGTCATGAATGTTGTCTGTAATTTGTTGCGTTTCAACACTTTTTAGGTCACCGGATCCGCGTATCCTCGCTCGCTATATTTAAATTACATTTCTTAATTTAAAATAAGCTTTTGTACACACACACATACACACATTGAGTTCTTAATTTGTACGCGTGTAATGTCGGCACATATGCAATTTATATTCTCTTGGCAAACGCTTCGTGATAAAAGAAAAAAAGATAGAAATTATGCGTTTTTATTTTGCGTTTGTTAGACGTGTGTGATATGGTCACAAGCGTAATGTAGTTGAATGCAAACTTTTTTTTGTAACTACGTGAGCATACTTTTTTAGGACAACATAAAAAAAAACAGACAGAAAACAATTATTACATACATAAATTGTGTCGTGAGAACAACACGAGAAAACCGCCAACTTTTACTATGAATGAGTCATTTATATCAAAAATATTGTATTATATTTGCGGTTTATATAAAGAGAACGTCTATTCCGTAGTAATTTGTGAAGATTGAAATCATTCCGGATAAACGCGGATGGAAGCCGGTCAGCACGCAGATTTATCTGGAATTAAAATCATCATGCATATGCACCTTCACACATGTCTGCAGAAGCAAGTGCGATCCATCAGTGTGATCGCAATTAGTGCCTGAACGCGACGTCCTCCTGACGATCCGAATAAACACAGCGACGCGACGCCGACATCAGAAAGCGTTCTCGCAGCTATAGAGTGCGCCAAAATGCAAGGCACATACAACATATGGTTATGATATATCATAAAAGAAAGATATTTGGGGAAAACTTTCTTCTTTACAAAAATTTTCAGGCCTTTTGTCCGACAATAAAAAAGTAGTAGAATGTACGTTTTATATCAAATGTAGATTATACCAGATATTAAAAGTTAATATACTATATGTATACGCGTAAAAAGAGAGCTGTAATGTAGCCTACGTATAAATTATATTTGCTGTTGACGAAACCAAATACTGAAGAATCGAGCGCAATTAGAGGAAAGCTCAATTTCGTTGAATTTGCTTTGCGCTGTTGTTGATGGATACGTTATGAGAACGGTGTGCGCAAAACAGCGGCATTGGTAAAGTCGTAATTGGGATTTCAAGAGATGTTTTATCCGGTTAAATTCTATGATATCATGTGGCATTCAAATAAGCACGAAAACTCTTGTCTTTCTCTTTCTCTTCGTTTTTTTCTTTCTTTTTCCTCCTCATCCTTTCTGTCTCTTTTTTCTCTTCTTTTTCTTCTCTCTTATTGTCTGTTCTTCTATCTTCATTTCTTTCCCTCCAATCTAAATTTCTTCTCTCTCTTCTCTTCCTTCGATCTCCTTCCTTTCATTTTCTGCTCTCACTTTTCCATATATGTATCTAATCTGCACTACACACTTTCATTTCTTCATCCACTATTCTCTCTCAATTTTTTTATTTTATCCACCTCTATTCGAATATTATTTTCTTTGTTTTTCTTTTCTCACCTGCAATATTCTAACTTCCGGAACCGTTGTTTACATAAGCATCCCCCCCCCCCCCCATCTATGAAGAGTCACGCGTATATCTATCAAATTCATCAAAAATAAACTAGATGAAATTTACTCACGATTATTTTCGTATTATTAATATATTTTTCTATTATTTATCGCATGTAAATGTACAATTCAACGAACAGGTAATCGATCATTGTGCTCAATGTACGTCCGAATGATGTATCGCTCGTAGATACGAAGCATAAGTTAGCGAATTGTTCATTGTTTCTATCACAAAGAATCTCATCTGTTAATATCTCACGTAAATAAATTGAGTTCTCATTCGTGACACACGACTGTTACATCAATTTTTCTCACATTTAATTAAATCCCAAGTTAAGCTGGCGAGAATTATGTTTACGCTCTGCAAACCGTTTCGCGCGCAAACCTCGTCGAAAGTGATGGTCTAACTCTAAAATATCGCGAAGCTTTTCAGCAGTTTCTCAGGTATCCTTATTTCCGCCGTTTCACAAGAACAGACTTTGCATTATTACATGCATTTATGCAACAAAATTGCCGCAGCTTTCAACTGCAAATTTTCGCGGCTGGAACAAAGGACCGCATATTAGTTCGCAATAAACCGCGGTTGTTTGCCGTTACGTCTAAATGCACGCGAGGGGATCTGAAATTTTAATGACGACGTCAAAATTTGCTGCGGCGCTTTTGCTCTCCCTCTCCTTCCCTCCTCTTTCCTCCTCCCTCGACCGAGCATAAGATTTAATATTCATGAAATGTATGCCACTTCCTGTCCGCTTGCGAGGAAATAAATCTCCCTCTGAGAGCCAGCATCTCTCGCCTACATCTCTCCTTCTCCCTCCCTCCCTCTCTCTCTCTCTCTCTCTCTCTCTTTCTCTCCTTTTTTTTCCGACACTTGATAATTTCACACTAGTTTAATTAAAAAACACAAGCGCGATGATAATTTAATTAATTAATCTATTTAAACTATAAATTTTTTATACGCACCAATAACTGCGCGTTTGCTCTGTTACCAATTTATTATTTTATTTAGATAGATCCAAAAAAGATTGTATTTGCTACGTATTGAAGTTTCTCTCATACTGACTTGCAATATGTATCATTATACACACGTTTGCCATATTCGATATTAGCTGTCTATTGAATATCCAAATGATTATCTGCCGTTTTGACAAATTGCTGTTACAGAGCGCACTTTTATTTTTGTGTAATATATTGATAAAATCAATTTGTCATAACGTAATTGCTAATGTTACTTTATTACATTTTTCATTTACATTTTTCATTAACACTCTCAAAAATCTACGTTAATTTTGATGTAATAAATAGTCTCGTTTTACGCGTATTAATATAAAGTTTTTCAAAAGTTAGTTTAACATGACACGACGTGTGTGGGGTCGATAGGTAAAATACGGGACACCCATTCGCATTACGATATATGTATATGGTCGTGTACACGTACCATTGAATGATAAAGAACCGTTAACACAAAAAAATCGAACGTTTACATCAGACATATATGTATATACATATTTGTGCACGTAATCCCAATATACACATATTTCATTTTTCAATCATTAAACAAAAGTGATGTTGTTCTAACGAAATTTTATTAAAACCAATTTCGTTTAAAATACATTACGCTACTATAGGTACTCTCATTTTGCACACTCATCTTGCTCGCAAAATAACAAAAGCATCTTTTGCGTGTTGCTGTCTTCCACATTACTACTGTAATAGTACTTGTAATTAATTACGTATGTTTTCTCAGGAGACCATTGATCGTGGATTTCTTCAAGCATTTTTAGCTCTGTTTTTGCTTCAACATGTAACCATGTTGTATGACTATAATTAATTGTTTTTTTTTACATTTCTTATATTTCTAGAAAGTTCCTTTCACCATGATTATATTTTTTTTATTGCTTTGTTTTTGTTGCTTTTGACATGAGCAATAAAACACTAGAATTTTTGTTTTAATCGAATTATTTCTAATATAATATAATATTTTTACATGCTCGCACATACACGTTATTACGCTAAAAGTTTTTTCAGTTCATATTTTGCGAGTTGTCGTTTTTGGCAAATAATATTACCAATAAGCGTCATATCAATCAACGTGTGCCGAAAGAAACGAGTTGATAAACTCGAATTTGTTAATTTAGCCAGTTTTTAATCCCTGTTTTTAATCTCAGTTTTTCGCACGATTATTTTTCTACTCGGGACCTTACATATAACTTATTGAATAAACATAAGTTATTTTAATTGTCAATAAAAATAGAATAGAACAAGTAAAATAAAACTATTAATATTTTAAAGCTAGTTTTTGTTAATACAAAACTGTACTACTTGAATTGGACACTTTTCCAATTTATTCCGTATTCTTTGGTAAAATATAAAATGCGCCGGAGAATTTCTTATTCTGATTGGCGATAAACTTGGAGAGACGTAGCTCAAAAACGGCTCTCGAGGCCGGCATAGTGAGAACGGTTCGACAATTGTTCGTTGCAAAGAGCTCTCGCGTATACATGACTTATTCACCGTTCGCGATACAATCGCGCGCAATATAGCGAGCGCACGGTTCGTAAATCCGAAGCGCACGGAGTGAAACGAATCGCGTTCAAAATCGGAAATGCATTTGACCAGCTAGTCATGCGATTGGGACTACCGTTGGGGTACTAGTGTCGCGAAAATTCGGGGTTTACCTGCAACATGATCAACTAAATATAAATATTACGCAAATGTTCGGTGCACTATTATTAAAAAAATATGCGCTCTATTCTAAAAGTCAAATAATCGAAATGTATATAATTAGCAGTAGTTAATTTGAAAAGTTTTTAAAATTTGAACGTTTTTCTTTTCCACTTTCTATTGTGAATTACATATTTTATATAAAGAAAAGCGCAAGTAAAACCTAAACAACACAATTTTTCCATATATATTGGATATCGTTAAGTAATTTAAGTTATGTCATAAATATTATAATGAACGCTAAGAAATGTAATAACGTTACTGAGCTTTGCTGTTAACTAACGAGAATAAGTTCATAATAAAGTTCGTAATAAAGTTCGCACACTACAAAGAAAATGTGAGAAAAGCTGGGAAAGTGTGAAAGTACGAAAGCGTGAAGGATATTCTTAGCGCTTCTCTGCATAATCACAACGTTTAGCTCTCTGTATATTTATGCAATTAATCTTCTACTTCGCAAGCGAGCGCGATATTAATTTTCCTGATCACGTATCACGCGCAGATAAATGACGATAATGCACGCGAATCAAAGATAATTTTGCTCCAATTTGCGTGTTTTATTCTTGAATTGGCATTTTCGGCGTAAACACATGTAGACACGTGATTATTTCATTTTCGGCCTATCGATTCCAGCTGATGCCACATTTTGTCGTGTTATATACGTCGGTATTGATAAGTCTGTGATTTTCCGATATTTATCTCGCAGGACGCAAGTAAACAAGTTTATTTATCGTTGCTTGCTAGAGTGGTTTCTAAAATTCACGCCACTTTATTCGTTATGCAGATATTTTTTCATAAAGCCATAGCGCACACAAACGAACCAGGTATTATAATATCCAAAGTAAAAAAATAGGCGTGTTTATAATCAAACAAATGTGCTCTACATTGTTAGTTCTCTAAGATCAAATTTTCGTTTGCTAAACGAGCATTCAGGCACACATAAGTAAATCGCGTTACTTCAGTTTGACGTTTAGCCTCAAACAATTGCGCACAAAAGCAAACGATCTATATCTATTGAAGTCTATCTACTAAAGTCAATTACTTTTGAAATATTGTAAAAAACACATATGTCGTTTGAGTTGCTCGTTCTTGGTTAATGGTGTTATTATAGTCGTTTCTGCATGCATATGCAATGTTATAGTGAAAAATTGAAAATATAATATAAAATTATATTTATTTTTCTATTGTGAAAGAGTTTGAATTTTTTAAACATTTTCCATAAGTAAGAAAACAATCGTTACTTATTGCATACAAAAACAATATCATACGATAAATTTATTCACGTATGACGATGCGATTTATTGTTAAGGTCAAAAAGATAATGACGCTCGCCTTGGCAAGCTGGTTTGTTACACTACAAGCAATATAACTATCACATACGGCATTTCGATTATCCAACAGTACAGTGAACACATTTCCTTTCGATGGATAGACCACTTTTACCTCAATTACAAAGAAGCTTATGTTTTGCGAGAAGGTTACGTTTTGTGAGTGGCTTGATTTATTTATACGTTCGCAATTCTTTCTCCCGAATGAAAGTCGACTATTATTCGCGCAAAGTATGTCAATACATGAGTGAATGAATTGCATGAACAAGCAAGTAATAAAAAGTGCAGTATTATGTACGTTCATATTGTTGTATACTAATACCAGTAAATATACAGATTACATGATCGGCTGTGTCTGATAGTCTAAACTGATGTGCTTCCTGTATTAATGTTCTTAAGCGTGTTAAATGTTAAATGCAATCTATGCCATTGAATCTAATTGGGTGCATTTTTTTTTATATATTGTATTTAGATAATGCTTGACATGACATATTTAATCGCTTCAATTACTATTACATCTGCGTTTGCGCGATTATAATATCTGCGGTGATATTTACGTAAATTTGTTCCCGCCGCCAACTAGATTTTTATCTCGTTAAATTTAAACATATACGTAAAAGCGTTAAATATACGTAATTCCCGGATTTGTTTATAGTAATTAAATTATTACACTATAACAATGTATACAAACTGTAATGCGCTTTTCACATTTGTAATAAAATTTTACAAATTAAAAAAAAAAAACACTTTGAGGCACAATTTATTGTTTTTCTTAGCATCTCATAATTTTGATCATAAAGAGTAAAGCACAATAATATCTAGGATGCACTCGGTTGTACCGGAAAGTAACAATAAACCCGGAAAACGTCGATATCGAGAACGCGAAGTAAGAGCGGTAGTCGTTTGCATGAGAAACGCATTAAGGTCGTTGCGTCTGCGAGATATTCGTAACCATGTCGTGCTGAAAAATGCACAACCACGTAATCTCACATTGTTAGCACCGTAATGTATCCTAACACCGTTATCATAATGTAATAATTAAAAATATTATATAAAAAAGGTTGTAAAACAATAAATCAATAAACCACTATTTTATAATGTTTAAAGATTTAAAAAACGGTATCTTTTACATTGTATACGCTGAAAAACATTATGTAAAATGTTTTTTAATACAATACATTCATTGCTTTTAAAAAGTAAACTTTATTTTTTTACAGCTAAACTCTGCATATATTTTTCAACGTGCCGGCTCTATCACGCATTAATTTTCCATTAGCGCGAGAACCTCGTGACCAGCGCTAAGAATGCATTTCCCGACCGCAACGTCGATAAACGTCGCCAGCAGGCTCTCTCGCTTAAAAATAAAAGTAAGAAGAAAGAAAGGACGTCGTAATTTCCACGCTCCTGCAGCAGAACGCTCCCTTAATTGCTGGTGCATCCGTAGTCGGGCGTTTATTTTAAATTTCCGCTGCACTGAAGTCGGTATAAAAAAAAAAAAAAAAGAAAGAAAGAAAAACCTGCTAGAAAAAAGGGTAAAATCGCGCAACGACGGATTTCCTGAACGCGATCCGTGCAGTGTAAAGTACAAGTAAAAGAGGTGTCCTTATCTTATAATCTCTACGATTTTTTTAGACAAAATATCGTTGCAGCGTTTTGACGCGCTGAATAATTCGAAAATATGATTATTTTTTAATATAAAGACTTTATTAAATTCACATGTTTGTGCCGTAATGTTTACCTTGTAAAGATAGCACGAGGTACAACTCTCTCGTCTATTTATTGTTGAATAAACTGTAATGTATATCCTCCTTAGATCTTCTTTTGTTTTTGACGACTTCATAAAAGTTTCTAGAAAAATAAAATACTTTAAAACAAAATTATAAGTAAAAAAATGTTAAAAACAGCACATAATACTGAAACAATATTTTAGCAGAATTCCCAAACCTCTTGTTATCGAAGTTCTACCGCATATAAATAATTAACATAGGTAATTAAATGTCCTCAAAGAAAAATATATGTATATGTATATATATATGTATATATGTATATATGTATATATATAAATATATATATATATATATTTATATATTTATATATTTATATAATATATATTGCACAGCAGCAGATAAGAAACTTAAAGGAATCAACAAATTTTCACTCGCTATGTAATAACACTACATAATAGTCCGTCCAAATCATTCTTCATATTTATGTTTGATCATTTAAGATCACGGTATTTGCGATAATCTTGTCACAAGGAAACACTTTCAAAAACGCAAAAATAAGTGCGATCACGTTTTACGTATAGTGCAACAATGCGACGACACTACTAACGAAAAATTAGGTCGCGTCTCGTTTCCCACAATAATTGTCGTGCGTGTTTTTCCGAATCTATATTAAACTTCTCATGCACCGTCACACGCAACCATGATGACAATTGACCTTATAATCCACGAAAATTAAAACAATGTTTTGTTATCCACAGTCTTTCATAATAATTAATTACAACAAGCAACACTAACATTTCACTATAATATCGTTTTTTTTTTTTTTTCAAAAATAATGGCAAGCATAAATTGCTAAATATTATTTTTTTTTAATGCTTATAGATATACAATATATACTCGATGTTTTATTAATTTTTATAATTACTTTTATCTCTTATATTTATAAGAGCAATATACATTTGGTTTAATATTTTTGTATCTTGTGGAGTTAAATTGGAGTTCAACTTGACCCAGAAACGATGCACTTGCGATTGCGCGATCCCAGTACAGGTGTCTATCTCAATTATTATGATATAGTTGCGAGATCGTAATTGGTTCATGAGACGAGCTCGGCGTGCACTCGGAAACAAAGCTCAGACTGCGCCAGTACTCGACGTGCGAGAGAGCCAGCCATCGTTCCAGTTGCTTGTACATTTCACTTAATCACAAGCGGAACAGCGAGACGCGGATAATTGAAATTTGTATTGTTGCATCAGTAGTAAATAATATTTTGCCGATTTTCGCCATGTTTTGTAATGAGCGCTAGCGCTGAATATTTCACTATATCTTTAAACTGAAATGCCTGATGTGTAAAATTATTTGCAGCTAATTTTGCGTTAAATTTATATATGAAACTAATATCTTTTTATGTCATAAATCAATAATTGTACTTATATATTATAATCTATATTTTCCATCAAACAATTTTCCAAAAATTTTATAATTTAAAAATTTAATTTAGTTTTCTAGACTTCAAGATCTTAAAGTAAAAATTCTTTCGTTCAATAAATAATTATGTATGTCGTGAAAACATCGAATAAAAATGATTATTTTTCCAAAAAAGAAATATAACTCATACAATGAGCTGTTTGTCAGTATTCTTATCTGACAAGCTGATGATTTTATTAATTTTTTATATTATTCTCTCTCTCTCTCTCTCTCTCTCTCACTCTCTATATCATTCTCATTGCCAGAAAACAATTTCGAGATGTTTTACATTCTATACCAAAATATATTTAAAGTTATATATATTTAAATATATTTAAAGTTACACATTTCTTCTAAAATAAAATTTCATAAAACTTTTCGGCTCACGGTACACGATTCACTTCATAATAGTTGAAAAACTTCTTTTTTAAATAGAATTATTTTACAACAAAATATACAACTAATATATAATTAATAAAACAAATATACAATTAATATAAACTAAGTCAAGAATAGGAACTTGAGAGCCATATGATGAACGTACGTGATGAAAATATATTTTAGAATATTTTTTAGAATGTTAGGTATTCAATTCGAATCTTCTATGTGTATTAATTTACATCATAAAAATATATTTTGCACGTACATCCAGCGTGATTGATTTTTAATGTCTTATTCTTGATTTAGTTTAGAATTATTTTAAAATTATTTTTACAAATTACAACAGTATGAGACTTTTAAAATAGATTATATCCTTTTATATTAGTATTTGAAAAGATTATCAGATCTTCGAAGAAAAAATCAGTTTGAATTTTACGAAAAAACTATTGATATTTTGCGGTAAAAATCAGAAAACAGAAAAAGAGAGAGAGAAAGAGAGAGAGAGAGAGAGAGAGAGAGACAGAGAAAGAGAGAGAAGTACTTTATGTTATTAACGCCGAGATGTCAAGTCTGTATTATATGCGCGAAATGCATATTCCGAACACACGCATCGCGAAGCCTACATTATTATGCAGATGCACAACATTATGCGTATATCAGACATGTATTCCTATATAGGCGTAACGTATACGACATGCGCGAGTAGCAGATGAAAATATTTACAGCGTGAGATTCAGAACGATTATTGGTTTTCCGCTCGATTACATACTTTTTCATCTCTTTTCGGCTTATCAGACTGCTAAAACTCGTTCTATCGATACGTTTTTACATCTACATATTAAAACTTATATTGTCGACGATATCTCTCTCTCTCTCTCTCTCTCTCTCTCTCTCTCTCCCTCTCTCTCTCTCTCTTTCTCTCTCCCTCTCGTTAATCTTATTATATAATTCAAAACATGCTAAACAAAATTCAAAATATAGTTTTAGCTAAAATGCAAAAGCTAGATTATATTACTGATGCTGATTGTAACATAATAATTGATATTCAATTGCAGTATGACATTGTTATAATTAATCTTCATATCATATTTACGTTAAATTGAGTTTAATATTATTGTAATAATATAGTTACTATCCCATTTAACATACAGGTAACAACAATTAGATACTTCATCCATATATATATATATATATATATATATATATGTAGGTACATATAATGTCACCGCTTATTGTCACTTATTTCAGAGAAGTATTTGTAGCCGAACAAAATTTTGACTTACGAAATTCTTCATGCAGTAAGCAAAATCAGTTGAAAATTCATAAATACCTGTAAATTTCAAATAGAAAATATATTTGAAAAATATGTGTACACAAAAATATAATCTTATGCAATTTTACGTGTTTAAGATTTAATCTTTCTCTTAAATAATTCATTCTCTCTTTAATAGTTTCAAAAAGAGATTAACGATCATTCTTAATTTTCACAAAGTTTCCTGCCTGCGCTCTTGAGGAATTCAATTTCGCGAGTCTGCGGTGGACTTACAGTAACGGCGATACAGATTACTTCGTGCGACAACTACAGCGATGTATTGCAATTACGAGGAACCTCCCTAATCCAGAAGGGAACACGCGAGTATGAAGCTGCTGCTAAGTAGAATTAAACGACAGAGCTAAGTACATTGCTTTTGCTAAGTCAAGTATAAATTAGTCTTGCGGTTGTCTTATTTTCAATGTAATTGTACACACGAAGAAAGTTTTCAAAAGTAATCAACTTCAAATAAAAAAAAATTAATTTCAATATTTGTGGAGAAAATATGTTATATTAAAAAAAAAAAAAAAACAACACCTTAAATAAAACTTAACTTTACAATTAGCATATATATGTGAGATACATAAATATGAATTTACTTATCAATATGGATTCTTATCTAGAAATCTTAATCTTACTTTGTTCACAACGTATCGAGTTATTTAATAATTTATTCTCAGTATCTACTGAGAATAAATTATTAAATAAAACAAAAAACTGAGTACTACAGGCATTTTATATTTTGCTATAAAACCCAATTTAATAGTCTATGACTATCTATCATGTGTGTTTGTCACTCATGTGCACACTCCTGATAAAGCGCAATTGTTCATGTGAAAAAATCAATATAGTTTTGTTCCACGCGAGAGTCCTCTTGTATATTTTCGATTATATTATGCGATGAGAACGCGCTGCCAAGCAATCCGACATAACACAGCGAAGACGCTCGTAATATCCTCCTCGGTAAGGGAAGCAGCCACGTTTGATATTCGAGTAATACAGTCGAAACTATGCATATGACAGGAAACAATAATTTTGGAAATTCTGCTTAAGTAGGAAACACATGTGCAACATGTTGATAAATTTACTCAAACGCACAATAATAATAATATATCGTTTGATTTAATGTTAAAGAGTACACCAGTCTCTGTTAGATGGAAAATTTAAATGGTCAACAAATCTTTGAAATTCATTTGATCGACACATATCTTTGAATTTGATATCGAGTATTTGCAATAAGTATATACATCTGCATTTATAACGGTACAAAACGTAGTTGAGTTAATGAGCAAAAATGCTATGAGAAACGATATGTTTAAAATATAAAATACAAACCAAAGTTTAAACAAATTGATCCGAAGTTTAAAGTATATTTGAACAAATACAAACATACACGCTTTTTTCTTTAATATGAATTTTGGCAAATAAATTCGTCGTGAGAATATCTTTAAATACATTTATAATAAATAAATACATTAAGTGTTTCCGATTGAAATTTGTTTTACATATTCTGTCGACTAAAAAATGTAGATCACTGTGTAATCACCTGAGAGAGAGGTGTAATAATAATCACTTACAGGTAGGAGGAGCATATTTATCTAGTGCGTATTTGCACTAGTTTTAAATCCTGTCGAAAACAAAACGCAGTATCACCTGCAGTCCGTGCACGTTTTCTGTCTGCGAATATGAGAGCAGAATATTGCACTCTATAGAAATATAAATAAAATTAAAAAAAACTTTTAGCGACAGTTTTATATGCCATCTCGAATATAAGAGCGCCAAAATTACCAAACCGCTGCGTGAATACTTCGCGATATAATACTATATGCGCATTTTTGTGCACTGCACTTCTACATTTGCACCGCAGTCGATAACGTATGTACCAGAGGGCGTGCCACGGTACTTTATCAATGCAAATGCATTAACCTTGATGAAACTCTTTAGAAGATAAGATGTGATTAACGGTGGTTCATGTACTTTCTTGTGTCGGCCGATCGTATTTTACGCGAGAAGTTAACGATGAAAACGGTAATTACGTTAATAAACGGTCAGACAGCTTCATAATTAACTTTTCTCTTTCTTTCTTGATAGTAGATACGTCTCATTTAACTATCAAAGAAAATTGACTGCATAATTCAGCCACCGAACGATATTGGCAATCGATTATGCAAGTTTGCCGAAGTGGCTTGTATAGGTAAATGTGCTTATAAGTTAAATATATGTATATATAAAAAAGTCTCGCAAGTACATTACACATCTGCCTCTTAGAACTTATTAAAAAACCGATAAGAGATAATACAAAATTGTTTGCAACATTAGAATTGTTATATCATGCGTTTCTTTCGAGTTATCAACAGAGATATTTAGGCGTTCTTCACTTAAGTTGAGCTTCGTATATTTTAACGACAATATTTCGCCTACATTTTTCCGCAAAACCACTTTTTTCGAAAATTTAATTTCGTGAATCTCTCGCACGGCGAAACGTATGACGTTACAGAGAATTCATTAAAACATCTCATCGGATCAAGATCAGTAAATATCGTCGACAATCAACAATCACTAATGGAATTAATTTTTTTTTGCTCTAGTTTAAAAAAAAAGATCTAAAACCTTCAAAAGAACTCTTTCACTATAAAATTTCATAAATTTAATAATTTTATTTGCTTTTTGCGTGTAAAGAAATAAATTCAATATTTTGCTTAAAGTATTCACATAGTACTTTTTCTTTTTTGACTTTTCGACAAATAAAGTTTTTTTCGAGTTTTTCAATGATATTACCATACATTTTTCATTTCACATACGTACGTTTCTTTATGGTTTTTTTCTAATTTAAAATTTTTCTATTTAAGATTTATTATAATGCAACAATAAAGCCTTGTTAAATTAAGACACAATCTTATATTATGACAAAAACATAAAAAACCAAAGTTTATGCTTCTGCAATACGTGCACGCAAAGAAATTGAGAAGAAACAATGCTCTTTCAAAGATCGTTCAATCGGAGTCTTCGAAACTACTATTCTCTCAGTACTATTTCTGGAATATCACAATAAATTGACGATGATAAAGGCGCAAAAGTTATCGCGCTTTTCCATTTTTTGCAATTATATCCTCCGATTGATCAATTATCTTGTCGTATTGACGAATTGATAGATAAATGTTCACATTTATCGATCAAAGTTACGAAACTTGTAAGATATGCAAATGTGTTTTTGGGATTCAATATATTCAACCCTCCATATTATCCGGAATATCGTAATAGAATTTTGCATCAAACTTACTCGTAACATTTTTAAATAACATTATACGTACGAATGTGGAACACTGACATATTCCATATGTAAAACTTATGACATTATATATACATATATATCTTCTGTTTTAGATTTTATTTTTGATCTTGTGTTAAAAGTATATAATTTATTTATAGAACCGTGCAGCTGTACGTGTCGTGTATAAATTTGTACCAAATGTCACCAGTTATTTTAGTGAAACTTGTATTTTAAACTCGTGTGTTTTAAACTTTTCGTATAAATCATCGTTTTTGTAATAGACCAAATTTCGTGCATATATTTAAAGTCAGAACTATATGTACTTTTTTAAAATTTAATAAAATAAAAGAAAATATACATATCATCGTTGTACTTTCTCAAATTAATAAAAGAACAAATAAAAATAAATATTACACAATTGTAGAAGAAGTATTTCTCTAATATTTGTGTGCTTTACATTACTCAACAATTGCGAAACTCATAGACTATTAAATGATAATGTAATTACATATCCGTCTACTGACATGCTATATGTGTGTGAAACTTGGGTTAAAATAATAGACAATTAAACGCATTTAAACAAAGATAAAGAAGCATATTTTTTCGATGTATTGACACGTGCGAAATTTTCGCTGTAGTTTAGCAGTTAATTCAAATTAATATTTAGCTTGAATTAACTGTAAACGGTGTTGTGCGGCGAAATTATTTGCTCTGCGTAATGGACATGATTTAACGAGATTAACATGCGGCGATCTGTAATATTCCCTGTTCCTACTAAAATATTCCATTAGCGGCCAAAATGCAACAATAGCTATTAAAGCGGTATTAAATGTAAGCTCGTTACACGCTTGATAAGGCGACCAATCAACAGCGATGTAATAATCCTGTAATAATCAAAGAAGCTGATGTTTACAATGTTTCTATTTTCTTACACTTATTTATTTTTTTACACTTTATTTACTGACCTATTCTCTTTCTAATTGATTAATCTCAATTTTTTATTTTGAGAGACAAAGAGAGAGAGAGAGAGAGAGAGAGAGAGAGAGAGAGAGAGAGAGTAGAAAGAGTGTTTGACTCGAGAACCTTGATTAAGTTTTACACTCATTTTCACCACATTGGTCATTTTGTACCCACATCCATTACAATCTAGGATAAACTACAAATTTTGTAAGATTTTACATCTTTAATTCAATGAAAACTTTGTATTACATTATGTACTTTTGCACGTTTTTTGTTATTTTTGCGTGACTATTTTTTTTCGTGACTAATATGGCCTATTAGAGAATTGTATCACTGAAGATGACTCAAGTTAGAGTCGAAACGTTTGATTATTAATATTTAGTTTCTTCAAAAGTTATATTTTATTATATTAAAATCTTAATTTGCTCGTTTTTTGACTTATTATTACTTTACATTGTAGAGAGTAGAAAGTTCTATATTATAATAATACAAATTGTAGAATGTATGTGTTTATGTACGATGTAACGGACATTAAAGTTTTGCTAACTGACAGACATCAGATAATCATGAAGAAAATTCCGGCAACTACTGATTGATACAAAATATTCGTGCACATTACACTATTATCTTGGATTTATCTCCGGCTGCACGGGCAGTTTTGTAAAGGTGTAATATCGACAAAATACGCGCGCGCGTAATAAATTGATAGATCCGAAATGATGTGTCATAAATACATACGTGTGTGTGTGTGTTATTTAAGTAACACAATACTTTTCACAACTCCAGTAATTTAGATTGCGCGTTGTATACATACAGTCACGTATAATCATCATTTACTAATAAAGTGTTGGTTGCAAAATATCGGCTTTATCAGAATTTTCATAAACCGATTTCAAGGAAACAATATCATTCCAATACGTATATAGCAAAAAAACATAGAAAGACTTTAGAATAAGTTTTTGCGAATGAAGTCGTGGTGTATAATTATATCGCGAGCTCGATAATCCAATATTATTTTTAATAAAAACGTTAAGCTCTCTAACAAAACTTTAAAAAATTCATCTCCAATAAGTCTCGATGTTTTTAATCTCTGTCATCATTTAATATATAATTAAAAAGTAAAGTAGACCTTCAAGCCTTGGACTTCCCACCCGCAGTCCAAGGCTTGAAGGTCTACTTTACTTTTTAATTTTATTTTATTGCGGCCGTATTGTTTCATTTTTAATATATAATATACGCGATACTTGATTAACGGTCATGTTTGATTGTGTCTTTTACAGCGCGTGCTTCAAAGTTTTCATATGAATATGTAATCAATAAATATTGTATTAGCTGTGCGAGCACATGTGCTCGGTTATGATAAGGAAAGTAGACATCGGCACGCATAATTACGACATTTTTGGTCTTTAAAGTGACATCCTGAGTTTCTCTGTGCGTCCATGCCAAGCGTAACAGAGAGTAATCATGCGAGTTATCTAACGGCGATACGTGCTTGTCGGCGACTGTCGCGGAATTCGGATATCGTTATCAGACATTAATCGTGAGGTCTCGCAATTTAGGCAGGCTTTATGATAGGAATTCACATCGCTACGTGGCCTTTCTGCAGATATATTCAAACCCTACATCCCGCATACACATTTGCGACGAGAATGAAGTTGATATTCTCGAGAGCGTGTACAGCTCGTGTAACATCCGCAAACTGTCCCAAGTAGAATTGTTACATTGAGACAAGATATATATATATCTGTTCATCACGACGATCAAAGGACACTGTTTTAAGTTACTATTAGTTTTACTAAAATATTAGTGATTTATACAGGTTTTTTAGATGTAAAAAAACTATAATTTACTCTATGATAACACATAGTTAAATACTACAAGATATTACATTGATTTTTACACATGTGTTATGTAGTAAATTAAACAAACTAATACACCGAAAACAGCGCAATATAATTGAGTTATTTAATAATATGATGCAAGAACGGTGTTGAAATTGTTGAGATATGACAGAGGATTTATTTCACTAATAGAGTTCATATTTATATTTCCGGAATAGAGAAATATATTTGGCAAGTACCTGATGTTTCCGGGTCGATGCCATCGCGACCCGTCGACGTAATGTGATTTGGCTTTTAGGACACGATGTAGAAGGATTTACTGCTGAAATGGCGAAGCGCGTGGTAACGTGGCCTGACATCGATTGGAAGTTATAATACCGTGGATACGCGTTCGACGCAGAATATTCATGCGCTATATTGATTTATGCCGCAGAGAGAGATTTTATTCGGAAGAAGCGTTGAAAATTTGTGATCAACACGCGGAAGGATTTGCGCCAAACGCTAACGCGATAATAATCGATAATTAATAAGCGCAACAGAAGATAAATAGCTGGTCGCACAAATAATGTCGTGAAGGTCAGATCTATGTTTCAACATTACTCGATATAATTTGATAATCTTTAAAACCCATCACAGTATAACTGCATAAAAACATTTTCTTCAATAATATAAAACTATTTTTTTCTATATAAATAATAAACGACATATAAATAATAAAATAAATAGTTTTCTCTAAGATCATTGGATAAAGAATTGCTTTTAAATTAACATCTCGTAGTTCATTTCTTAAAAGTTTTATTTGTAGTCGATATATCTCTGATTATGCTAAATAGTTAATTTCTTTTACAATCGTAAAATCTACATTGTATAATTGCAAATGTGATATTGTCGTCAAAGCCGTATAAGAGTTCTGTCTGGAGATTCTTAACTCGCGAAATTGTTTGCGACTTTCTCATTACAACGTAAATGCGACGCGCTAAAAATCCTCGTGACATTGGTGTGTTTATGAATATAATGGTATAATATAGCACAGTTTCGAAAAACATTTCAGATTACACGGAATCCCAATTGATATCTCTCATGTACTATTTAAAAATATTCTATCAAAAATATTCTGCAAAGCAGTATATATCATCATTAGTGACACAATGCGAGTACATATCTATATGTACTATTCTCATGCAGCAATAATTGCTTTATGCAGACGCTGGTATTCAATCAAAATTTGAATGACAAAATATCTGCTGCATATAGTGTTCAAAACACACAATTTAAAATGTAAATAGAAGTTTTTCAAAGTACCATTACATTCAACAAAATATAGATATTTTCTAAAATAAATACTTGTAATTTCTGATGTACTGCAACTATCTTACAGAAGATGATTACAAAATATATTATGTAAAATATACATTACTTGTACAGTAAACTATTATTTCTTCACATGTATGTATGTTTGTCGTTATTTACTGAAAAATAAGTGACGAATAGTCGCGCACTACACGATGTGATCTTATTATTAAATCGATACGTTTTATCAAAGAGAATTAAGTCAAAAACTAAAAGAAATCTGCTTTCAATGAGAAAAAGAGAAAAAAACTTGTAAGCGCATTTCAAAAAATTATATTATAGTAACTAATCTTCTTGCTACTGCAATAAAAATCGTTTTTATTTTATGTTAATCATTAAATAAGTTCTACAACCGATATAGAAAGCTTGATTATTTCGTCTAAAGAGGCAATTACCGTTCTCTTAATTTGTCGATAAAACTTCTTTCTTCGCGCTTAACGCAATCTCTAGAGCTTTTAATAAAAGTATCTTTCAGTTTCTGTAGACTTGTGCTCGATTTAATTACGTGTCTAACAACGTTCGTATTAATAAGTTTGCAAAAATTACAGTGTATAGAGAGCATTCTATAATCTTACTTTAATAAAGCACTAATTAAATGCGTCAAACACGAAAATTCATCTGCTTCGATCTTACAAAGATATTTAATATAATAAAATTACAAACGCTAACACATTATTTTATGTTTTTAAAGACACAAAATTCTGATAAAAGACACTTTATTATACAAATAATTTATTTATAAAAATTAATATATATAGAGACTAGAAAGAAAGAGAGAGAGAGAGAAAGAGAGAGAGAGAGAGAGAGAGAGAGAGAGAGAGAGAGAGAGAGAGACAGAGTGCACGCGCGCGCGCGCGCGCGTGTGTGTGTGTGTGTGTGTGTGTGAGAGAGAGAGAGAGAAATCATAACTATAAACTACACACATATATGTAAATATATCTACATAAATGAAAATTAATAGATATTCGTTAGTTTTTATTACTTATCAAGCTTTTTGACCAAAATTAGTAGTTTAATAGCAGGAAAATATATTTGCTAATAATCCATCGGCAACGTTTATCGTTGTTTTTGTCCAAAATAAAATTGCAATAGCAAAAAACAAAAAACGCAAAGACAAAAGCACAACATCAAAGCCAAACGCAGAGAAGGGTTACGAGGCGCGATAAAATTCGTGCATGTAAATGCCTTTCTAACAATTTCCATCTGCAGAATGCTTGTTCAAATTTCCATGTGTGTGTGCAAGCTGCGCGACAGGAGAAAACACGCGAAAACCGAATAACGCGGAAAATACGAGAACATAGCTTGCCTGACTTTCGATTCCCGCGCGTTTTTCGCAATTAGCCACCGCGCGCTGGAAAACGTCGCGTTTTCCCGAAGTCTGCAAATATTGCGTTTACGCATATACGAATATATACGAATATATACGAATATATAGAGAGAGAGAGAGAGAGAGAGAGAGAGAGAGTGTGTGTGTGTGTGTGTGTGTGTGTGTGTGTGTGTGTGTGTGTGTGTGTGTGTGTGTACGTACGGTAACTTGTTTGGATCAGTTTGCCGAATTAGATTTTTCAAAAATTTCTCTTCCGCGGTCGGTGAATATTGCATGGTCCGAGCATGAAAAATATTAGTCTTAACTTGCACAGATGAGAATTTTCGAAATTGGACCGTTCCTAGTTAAACCTGCGCTTCAGGCAAAATTCTTTAATTTTCAATGTAACGTAATGTCGCAATTACGCGCCGGTTATTCAATCAAAATTCGAATGAGATCATATCTCCTACATATAGTGTTCAAAAAACACAATTTAAAATGCAAAACGAAGCTTTTAAAAGGAAGTATTATTTCAACAAAATATAGATATTTCCTTAAATATACTTGTAATCTTTGATGTAATGCAACTACGTTACAGAGAATGACTACAAAATATAAATATTATTTAAAATACATACTATTTGTATAGTGAGTAATATTACTTCTATACATTATGAAAATCATTGTAATTTCAATATTCATTATGCACATACGGGTATTATAGCTAGCTTGGCAAAATGGATACTATCTGTAATAAACTCTCTCATTAAAGAAATATCATAATAATAAATAATTATGCAATTAACAATGTTATGTACATTTGTAAAAGAAAAAAGAGAAAGAGAGAGAAATAATCGTAAATTACTCCATAACACACACAAATTCTCTCTCTTTTTCTCTCTATCTCGGTGATAATATCTAGATACGTTCAGTTCGATTGGCCACGAAAAATATATTTACGCGCTGCTTAAAGCTAGTGCGCCAATATATGCGTTCAAGCCTCGACTTGCTGTGAAAAGCTTCATATCTAATGCGATCCTTTTCTCTCGTTCTTCCCAAACTCTTCTCGCCTACGCGGCTCTGCCGGATATTTCTTGCTGAAATAGTCACAGCCGGGCTTCAGTAAACATTTTTGCAAATATGTTCATGTATGAGGCATGTGATCTAAAAATTGCGCGTTTTCTCAAAAGAAGAAAACGCAGAAATCCATCTTTTAATTAGATATTTAGATGATATAATGTCATTATTGCGCGTATCGTTATATATATATATATATAAAACAATGCGAATTTCGCATAATAATATTTTTTTACGTGATATTCAATATCGATATATTGAAACGACGAAGTGTGAGAATTTTAACGCGATTTTTAACGCAAACACAACAAAGCTTACATTTTCTTCGCATTTTTTACCTATAAGTAAGTAAACGCAACGTATCCTCGCGTCTGGTAATTTATATTACACCGCTCTTCTTCTCTCGGCTAATCGTCCATGTCTCATATACAACGAGCTCATTTTTCTTGCACATTCTAAAGCAGCAACACCATCAATTTTCCTGCAAATCGCTTAATCTTGCCTACCTATTGCAGCTAATCCTAGATACGTGTCAGGGACTGTTATTTCATCTGACGCGCGTCTAACCCTTTCATAACTCTCTCATCAGCTATCGCATAACTTTCTTATCTTCCAAATCCATTCTCTTTCTACAAGCAGTAAATACGCCGTTTATCTCAAACATTCGTGGAAAATACATTAAAGTACCGGAAGCGCCTGTAAATCTCGCTTCGTCGCCGTGAGTAATCTCGAGAACGGATCTGGCACGATTATGGACGCATCGACGATCGAACGTCATCGCCAGTTGAAAATTACCTTACTCACACACTCACACTTTCTCTCATCTACGGTAATTATTTGATAATTATTATAATAAAATATAACATCCAGTGCCATACAATTTAACGTACTCTTTGCGTTTCCAATCTTTACGCCAATGTCACCTCAAAATCAAGGAATATGCGTCAATGATTATGTGTGTGAATCGAATGACGCGCAATAATTAATCTTCCACATTTGTTGGTCAAATAATTATTGATACACACACGACACATTTCTTAATTTGAATTAATTGATGCGGCACATCATACATTTAAATATTCAACCTTACGTCTATTCTATTTTGTATTTTACATTATTCTCCGTACTGAATCTCCCAATTATATTAAAACATGTGAAATTTTGTATATAATTCTGTCAAAACGGTCTTGTTACATAATTCAATAGATATTACACGACAAAATACTTTCGATTTGTTACAAATAAAGATCCGGAACGTTTAAGTTTAAGAAATTAAAGAAATCACTATTGCAATGACCCATTGTTGATGGTTTTTCTAGACTTTTTTACAAAGTTTTGTTACATGTCAATGGATATTATGCGAAAATATATCGATTTACTACAAAATAAGGTCCGGAACGTCTTTATCAAAATATATTTTTGTTGCTCAACGTTCCAAATTTCAACAACGATATTAAAATCGAATAAAATCAATATACTTCTTAATTAAAATATGTTTAAACATTGCTGCTCAGCAAACGAATGATGGCTCCTATACTATTACGCTATCAATATATCGATCGTTTAATATTCTTGGTACTTTCATTGAAAAAAGAAACTATTGGAAATGATCACGTTGCAAAAGTGCAACTTGAGACGTGTTTGAAGCGATTCGATACTCCTTACGACATTAAACGAGCGCACTGCAAAATATACCATTCAGCAACTAGATATCACTGTGATTACTGTTGTTTCTCCAGAGATCAGGTCCAGAGGTCAGTAAACATTCGGCGATACGTGCTCAAGCGATATTGAGCGATATTGCATGAAAAGTAGTTCATTCAATCAATCGGCCTGATCTATCAATTGTTTAACACATAAAAAAAAGAAGGTAGAGAAAAAAAAGAGAGAGAAAAGCTGCTATTTAAGTACGGCTTTCAGCTCAAAATGCTTCTCCTCGATCATAAGCATAGTTGCCCCTCTTTCTCGATTTTCCTCAGACGTGAAAAGCGGCACGCACGCATAGCCACTTTTCCCTCGATAGCGATTACGTGCCTGGAAATGCTAATATCATATCATACCAACTTGATTTATTTTAAAACTGAAAATCGGGATTAAAAGCATAAAATAGAGAAGTAAGTATATTGTAAATAAAAAAATTGACACACACACATAGACATCTGTCTGTTTTGCTCGTATCTGCCTAAATTCCTTGTTTAAAAAAATTAATTTTTCTCTTTTCACTCTATCATAGCACAATTAACTGCCATTTACAGCAGTTTTCTGTTTTGTTTGTTTGTTTTTTTATTTTTTGTTTTTGGTTATTCCGACAGATATTTCATTGCTATTTGGAACCAAATCGAAAACCAAATCGTTTTCATTCCGAGGCATCACGTCGATTCATTTGATCCAATCGATCGATACTTCTGTTTAATGAATAAGCGTAACGCTCGGCGCTAGACAAAGATCAGGCTGTTTCCGGAAAAAATCGTTCTTTTCGCGTCCGCAAACAAAAATTTATAGAGACGCGATATAATTCAGTGACGATAGGATCGTAAACTAAACCTCTTGTTTCACAGCTCTTTTAATGGATCTCAAAAAGTTAATTTAAAAAAATTAGTGGATAAGAAAAGAACCAACTATATTCTTTCTATCGCATGAACAAATATATAAAAAATCAAAATTAGCAAATACAACTTGCGTGCAAATTGTCGCACATGTCGTTATATTTGATGGTCCGTTTAAGTGCGATATTTAGAGCAATCTATGAGAGAGAAGCGATTGAAAAAAAGCACAGTATGTTGCAATGTGGTGATATTTGCCTTCCGCGCGTACTCTACTGATGCATATTCTTGTATGTACTAAACTAACTGCTTTAAACTCAAACTGCTTTTTCTCATACGAGAACATTTTACGCGATCATCGTAAAAATTAGCCGTGATTAATTTTCGCGTTGTCACATCTGTTACAGAAATTATCGTGCATAAAATTAAGAAATCGCATATCTGTTGATGTCTTTTGTCAAACAAGAAATATAATCAGAAAATGTTCATTGTTCAATGTTCATTGTTGAAAGCATCGTTTCGGGAACTATTCCGAGTTTATGATAAGATAACGACTGAAAAACGGGAATATCCCGATTGGATACTTTTTCCAGTATAGGATAGGTGATGTAGCCATTAGTAAACTTTATTATTTATCGATCATCGAATCGAACTACGTGATAAATCGGTTCTTCGTACTACACTAACTTATATGCGCTATTTCTTAGTAAAGCAAACATCGTACATATTGAGTTACTAATTAATTAACGTGAGTCAATGAGCACGTCGGAAGTGATGGTCGGAACTCTGTCGGCGTGTATGATTTTTAGTTATAAAAAAAAATGACTTACTTCATGCAATGTCTTAGCAATAAGAGGCAAAGCAAACAAGCGGCATGACTTCTTGCGATCAGCGGATTTTCACAGCAGTACTAAAAATCATACATGCCTACAGAATACGGGCTATCGCTTGCTACGCGCTCATTGGCTCACATTCATTAATTAATAATTCAATAAATATTTTGCAAAAATAGTAAATGACTTTTCTGTTCAGATTAACCAATCTATCTTTATACTTCAGCTGTGTCAAAATTTTTCATCAGACATCCTGTATATACATAGTATAAGTACGTGATCTTCAAAAAAAATACGGAATTTCAAAAGAAACGCATAGATACTTTATATTGTCAAGCAAAACAAAATAATTCAAGAGTTTTTTCTTTTTCTGTTATTGTGATACATAAAAGTCAAATTAGTGTTGTTTTCTGATCCGTTGATACGAATTGCACTATCTATTTGTTAGAATCGAACATAGTAATCTCAAGAGACAATAATTACGTTACCTAGATTTAAGCGTAGCAGTCGAGGGTTAATCGCGTCCTGTAATTGTAGGAAAGACCTACAATGATTACATAGCTTCACTCACGTTTAGCAAATAACAGCGTAGCGCAAGGTGGTAGTTCGTTCTGCTCGACGGAATGTCGTGTCTTACGAGAGAGACGATTGACATCACGCATAAAAGCAGATTGAAATAACGCTTAAATAAATTAAATTTGCGACTGTTATCGCATTTATAGAAAATAACATTAACATTACACAAAAAAATATTGTATGATAAGAAAAAACATATTGCCACAAAGTTAATAATATTGATTTTCTAATAAAAAGACGAACGAGAGAGTTAATCACGATATGTATATTTATTTTCTGCAAAAACTGCCGCTCTGTGTTTTGTTACACGAAGAAAGAAGTTTACGCGAGGGAAGAATAGTTGAAAGATATAAAACGCGCTTCGTTTCACAAGTAAACTCTCTCCTAAATTTAATCGTAGCTTATTTTCCTGCCAACAAAAATAAATTAGCAGATACGTTAAAGTTCTTTACTTTCACGGTAGAATCAATTTCCGGATAGCAGATCTTTTGCAGTTTGATAAATGAAAAAACTAAAATAACACGAATGTATACTTAAATCTCTCCTTAGTTCAATGCATGGTACAAACCTGAAACATAATGAACGAGGGGGGAGAGCAGGTCGAAAGCGTAACTTGCAATCGATACAAAAGTACGTCGAAGAATCTTGCACGATTTAACTCACAGCGAAAAGGTAGTTACTCTTAAATAAAGTACTAGATAAAAGTGCTCGAGCAGAGATAATACGTAAAGATCCCAGGATTGAAAATGTCAATGATCTTGATTTTCTTTTCCCGCAATCTTTGAGAAAGAGCATTCTCTTTAAAGTTATAAAATGTGTATATGTATAAATATACACGAAACTTGCATTTATGTGAATTCCGAAGAACTGCATGCGACAAATAAAAAAAAAACTAAAGCACTCTTGAAATGTTCTCTTTAAGATATAAACGCTTCGATGTATTTATACAAGTTTTGAGAGGGAGAGAAAGAAGAGAGAGTGTCCTTGACATATCAGACAATGTGACGAGTTAAGAAACACTCACTTTTACGTATTATTCAACGACATTTCTTCCGTGAACTGCTACACTAACCAGTTAGCTTAAATGTTTCAAGTGTGCAATAAACATAGTCGTCTCAAAAGAAAAGCTAAATACATGAGCTTTTGACTTTGCGCACGGCGCAATAAACCAATCTCCGGAATGAAGGCCATTCTATCGTGACAATATTTTCCTCGTGCGTTTCTTTTCTATGCTGTTACTGCTGCTTTTCTTTTTCTGTTTCTCTCTCTCTCTCTCTCTCTCTTTTGCGTAACTCTCCCATAATTCACCGTTGAGTATCGAGACACGCTCGACTCTGCATCGAATTGAAAACGGTGAAGCGGAAGAAAAGTTACTTATTACGCGACCGACGTGCCGCCACCCAGCAAACAGCTGATTGCATATCATTTTATCGTGTATAGCTTCGATTAAAGTAAACATTGTTCAGGAGTAGACTTAATGTGACTCGTGGTCACACGACTATGAAATTGCGGAGATACAGTCGCGTCACATGGCATAAACCATGAATTCTAAGCTTGTCACGATATTTTATAGTACTTTTGCTTCATCTTTATAAGCTGTCTATGTTTTAAATATTTTGTATAAATATTATTTAAGTATAGTAGAACTTTTGTTTAAATAATTTAATATAATATGAGTATACATAAAACAAAATCAAAATAGTAAAAATACTTATCATATATTTAACATAGTTTGTTTTGTCTACATTGATGTGAGTTTCATATTAGAGATCTTACTTTATCTGCTCAGGATAGAATAATATTTCATTCTTGTGAGAAATGCATGCACACTTAAGAATTATTATTATTCGGCGCATGTTAGAAATTACTTTTATACTTTGCATGATAGTGACGGAAAAATCTACAATTCAAGGGATTAAGCGATAATCATACAAGCGTATGAACTCGCGACGCGACCGCGGGATTGGATGTCGAAATCCGACGGGTTACATAATGCATGAGTAAGATAACCGTCGTCTCGACGACTGACGCGAGTCATTCCGGTTTTATAGCGGCTTCTGACTCACTTGTACGCGCCCACTAGCACAGCTTTCACGTCACAAAATTAAATTTCCTATTACTTATATTTAAATCTCAATATTTTATGGATCAACGAATACACGAAATAAATCAAATATGTTGAAATATACATATAACAGACCGAAAAGAGAGAAGTTTTGATTTATTAAAATATAAGATTTACAGAAACTTTAACTTGCACAAAACATAAATTTGTAAGTTGAAAAGTCTTTGTACAATATATTCTGACTTTTCAAAGCTAGAAGTATATTGCAGCACAATGGATCAAATTTCATTCTATCTGACAACCATTACATGCGAATACAATTCGAATCATCAAAAAATTTTACTTCTTTCTTTCTCTTTCCTTCTCTGTTTTTGGAAATCGGTGTAAGTTTCATTCCAATTAAAATCGTCGACCTCTCATTCAATTTGCCGGGCAAACCATCAGTACTCAAAAAAAAGAAAAAAATATTTCAAGCACGCTGTTCGCATTTGTGAAATGCACGACGCGAAACCAACCGCGTCGGTTGCATATAAAACACAACGTATGCTCGCACACTTACTCTTCTCTACTTCCTTCTTTTTGTTTACAACTGTCGTCGGATCTGGCAGACCAACAATTTTCTCGTGGTTTTGAAATTTTCTGACACAAAGAATAACAACAAAACATAAAACGTTGTCAGATGTATACACATATATAAATACATTACATATTTAATTGTTATGTTGTTAAATATTTAATTGTTATATGTTTTCTATTTTATTTTATATATATTTAATTACATTTCTCAATCTTATAATATACATACACAATAAACACACACAAAATATGAAGTTTTTTTTACAACAAATTTAAGCTCGTGATAGCGTTCACCTAACGTAGTTTTAATCAATATGAGCTGATATACTGAATATATGTGCAAATATATTTTTAAACATAAATTAAAATACATAAAAGTTTGAATTGATTTCAATTTGAAAATTCGTCTAAAGTGTTTAATTTGCATCTCAAATGTATATATAACATATAAACAATTCATATTATTCTCTTATAAAATTTAAAAAATCTATCACAAAAAAGATACTCTAGTAAGTCTTATAAGTCGAATTCAAACTTCTCACATTTGTGCAGTCGCTTTTAAATAAATAAAATGTTTTATTTAAAAAAAAGCATAAGAGTGTATATGTTTCTAAAATTGTCGAAAAAAGTATATGGAACATAGCTCAGTCTCTGTGATCCTGCTTATCAAAGAAGAGTCACATATAGACGCACTTATGTTCTCGTAGTTTTATGAATAAATGTATTTGCGTCTTTGTGTCCTTTATGAATATATGTAAGCCGAATCAAATCTACGCCATGCGGTATTTTCGGGTTATATGCTTCGAGACTAGTGCAGGCAAAAGTCGGTCGTAGCAAAAGTTCCGCTTGAACGGTATAAATCAGCAGGATAAATCTCGGTTTTTAATCGAACAATTGGAATTATTGTCAACAAAGCATCTAAATCATGGCTTCCCAAAGTATGATCATTTTGAATAAACTTTTACAAAATACGTCACAAATTATAAATTTTAGACCGCTTGCATCCCAAGTATAAAAAATGTGTCATATCGACAAACTAAAAATTCAACAATTTCAAAAATTTAACTACAGCTAAAATTCTAATTCCAATAAAAGAAAAATTTTAATGTTCAAATACGGAAAGCTGTAAAATATTTATTTAATTTCAAGCCAAATATTATCTTTGATCTTTTTAGTATAGTTGCATTCCGTTATTCACTATCAGAACTGAAAACTGTCAGAATCACTGTCAGAACTTATAGTTTACATGACATATATTATAGATTTCCAGTACTGGCAGTGAATTTCGGAACGTAGCCTATACCAGAAAGTAAAGATGTAAAAACGAGAAGATCCCGATAGCCAAGATTTCTTTTGCGCAGATCGACGGTTGCACAGATTTCGTTTGCCTAGATCCCGTTTGCACAAAAAACTATTGCGCAGATTCCGAT
>QVNV01024783.1:0-15456 GCA_014825455.1 Pseudomyrmex pallidus | reverse complement strand
CTCGTGTTCGGGGTGTTATGACTGAGATCGCCTTGTGGGAGGGGGATTAATTCGAGATTGCACTCGAATTAATTTTTGGAGATCCGATTCTGTTCGCCGATCAACCGAAAAACTCGGTTGAAAGGGACCGGTCCGGAAAAAATCCTCACGGTGGTGTGCGGATTCGAACTCGGGACCCCCAGGTTCACAGCCCCTGGACTCAGGCCGCGAGATTACTGGGCCGGTCTGATAACACAAAGATGTTCTCGAGCGTTAAAAACATATCGATCAACGAAAGTCAAGCTTGAAACACCATGACGCTCCAAACTAAACGAAGTAACCAAGGCGCTTGGGTCGCGCAGGAGTTTGCGCTCTCTGTCTTACTTTGTTATCTTAGTTTCGGGAATTGTTGTACTGCGGGATGAAATTTTTAAACGTGAGATAATAGTGTGGCGAAGAGCCAAAGGCACAGAGTGGAGAAAAACATTTTTTATCTCGACGTTTTTTTGTCTCTACATTATTTCTTTTTCTCTACACGTTTTCTTGATTTCTTAATACTAGATAAAAAAGATAAGAACGATAGAATTTTCCTTTGTTTGACTTCTAGTGTCGATTGTTTGTGTTGAAACCCAAAAAGAAACAGAAAAAGAGATAGAGTTCCGAGACCTTTGAGTTCCGGGGGATAATTTGTACATACGTGATGGCGTACGTGACTCTGCCGTTGGGTAGCACTTTTGTAATTGCGGCGCGCGGCACAGCGATTACCGTGTCCCACAAAACGCGTATGTTCGATAGAAATCAAGAGCACACGTATATACGCACGTATACATACATAGCAGGTATCCTCTCGAAACAATATTCTGCTGATAAGAGCGCGCTATTATATGAGCTGGGACAAAAAAAACAAGAGAACGAGACGATTGTACGAGACGCGCAATTACGACAAAAAATTCAGTTTTATCTTAGTGCGTTTTATTTTCTAGAAAAAAAAATACATTTTCTTCTTCTTTCTTTCACATTTTTAATTCTCAAGACAATCGGTCGTCGTCTATTCGCGCCAATGTGTGTCACACTCCGCCGCCGTCAATAAAAATTATCGCTTCTTCCATAAAAATATTGCAAAAGTGCACACAATGCTTTAATGTTTTCGGTGGAATCGTAAAATCGTGAAATCCTTTCCGTTTTCCCGTATGACTCGACGTCTGCGATGAGACGCAATTGATAGACGCGTCGCCGGATTAACTTCGAAAATGCAGCCGCGGTTAAATCACCTGCACACAGTGCGAGCTTTTAATGGCAAAGTTTGGCGATCGTTCGAATTTTACAATCGCGCGTTATATATGTCGCGCGGAGCGCGAGCAAACAACACACGTTGTCGGCAAACAAGAGAAGAGGTAACGCGTGATGTATATAATTGCACGAGAGATTTCGCAACCTCGTGATGACGCATGATTCAATTTCACGCGATGAACATTTGCAACGTGTCGTCTATGTGGTGTGTCTTTCGAAAAATTAAAAAGCACGAAATATACACACACACACACATACGTCCGATATGCGTTACGTAATTATGTAACAAAATAAATTCACTGTAATGTCACTGTAAATATTAAATGAGTAGCGTCAAGTAAATTCACAATAATGTCACTGTTCATACTAACAAGTAAAACTTAATCTGTTGGTATTCCAAACCGTTCGGAATGAATGACCGAATTCCATACGTCAGAACTGAATGGATCGAATTCTTTGTCTTTCAGTAGTTCAAACGAGTGCCTGATACGACTAGCTTGCATAAAATATCTGCGTATCTTTTGTTCGTAAACAACTGAATGTTCAAAAACCTGTCGAGCATCGGTATGGGGTCGAAGCAGGTAACCGGAAATCGAATAGACTCAAAAAGAGATAAAACTGAAGAATATACCTAAGTAAGCAAAAAATACAAAAAAATTGTTAGATATATATAACAATTCCTTTCGTTACTTTTTTTTCAAACAACGTAAACACACACAATCTTGAATCTGACCCACACACACACATATATATATATATATATATATATATATATATAATCAGCTTAGCTGTTAGCTTTATTATCTTGTAACAAATATCCTTGTGCGTATGCGCGCTCGCTTGTGCGTTCGTAGGGGGATAGAAGATATAAACTAGAGAAAAATTGACCGACAACGAGAGATCGACAAAATGTATGAGGCGTGTCGAAAGCGCGAAACCTGAGAAGATACAGCAGGACCGATACATACAAAGCGCGTTGTCACGTTGTACATCGGCCGATGGGGAGGCGCGCGACGTGCTGCTACGTTGTCAAAATAAACGGCACTATCGCGATTTATCTCGTTTCCCATGATAATAAGAGATAAAACTGCATCCTTTTACATTAGCTAGTATATCAGCTAAAATGATAATTTCAGTCGTCGGGTCCGCCAGAAGCGCGTAGGGCTTCGCGTCTACTCATGCGTTCGCAGATGCGTATTCACCCTTGAAGTTCAAGAGGAAACGGAGCGAAAATCTTTTAATCTACCGCGATGCATCGCGGGAAAATCGATAAGAGTGTGACTCGAAGAGAAAGTAGCAGGAGGTTCGATTTCGATCCTCGTCTTGTGGCGGAAAGTGTGATGTAAAGTGTGTGTAGTGAATAATTTCCAAAAAATTTCGTAAACAAAAAAAAAACATTTGCTCGCAGGAAGGATTTTACAGATTTCGCAGAAAGTGAAGTGCTTTATAAAGAACACGCGCGCGCGCGTGTGATTATTACCACGTCGAAAAGTGTAAAACGCTGTAAGCTTTGAAGTGACGACGTCGGTGAAGTGCGTGAAAGAATATCGTTTATTCCCTCCGCGCGTCTTAGCTCAGAAACGCGACCAACGCAACCAACGTTTATTCCGTTCTCGACGCAAAAGCAAAAATCGAGTGAGCAAAGAGAATTCACGTCATTAAAAAGAGGCGCGAACAAGCCGAGACCATTTTCTTTATCAGGCGCGCGGAAATACCCTTATCGTCGCGCGTGAGAAAAATTCACGTGTGTGTGTGTGTGCGTGTGCGCGCGTACAAGTGCACAAATCATAGAACCTTGATCGACGTGCGCGCGTGTACGTGAGAATTCCGTATCGCTGGGAATCTACGCGAAAGAGTGATGTCTTTATTTGTACACGTTGTGACATCACGCAAGTCGAAAGAATATCGATATGTCGCAAAGCTGTCGGACTTTGCTCGTCTTCGACGGCAGTTTCATTGAACGCGATGCGTAGGAAATGCGCTCGTCAAAATGTCGAGATCTTCATTTATCGCGACTTTCAATTTTTCTCGTTGCGCGTTGTTATCTTTGTAATTAAACGCACACACTTCGCGAACTCTTCTAAAATTCTAATAGAAATCTAGGACAAAATCTCTCGGAGAAATAAGCCGTTCGAGAGACAGAAATGTTCCTCGAACAGACGCAGACAATTTGATGTAACGCGACGGTATGGGAATTAATAACTGCAACGGCAATAGACAGGTTTTAGAAGCGCTATTAGACCGGCTGTTATTGAATACCGAGAGTAGACAATAAAACTTTATTACAATTTGCCATCGTCTTACACACGCAACGCATGGTGTGTAAGTATAACGCTCGTGCACCAAAATGGCAAGCGCAAACGTCCTTTTACGGCCTAATCGGCGGCTGTGTGTTTATCGAGACGCGACGCGATGCTTCACACACACACACACACATTTCTCCCAAGGCATGCAAAGATGAAGGTGGGTTTTACGGCGCAATTCACTTAAAATTTACAACGGAACGGAGCGAACTGTCTCAGTTTTAGCGTTGACGGGATTAACATCGCAAACAAGTTCCGTGCTCATTATGTTTTCGTCGCAAATAGTGCGCTTGTTCGTCATAAAGTTCGCCCGAAAAAAAGTGTGAGGTCTGAACTACAACAGACAATGACTAAGCAGCACACGGACTAGAAACAATTTTCAATTGTTATTTGCTCGTAAAACATCAGGGAACAACAGGTCGGTTTTTCGATGCCTATCGAAATAATTTCGTTTTTTATTCACTTGTTGTTCCGCAAACAAAACAACAACTTTGCGATCGGAATCAATTTCTGAGAGAAAAAATTACATAGATATTCTATTAGCTATGCTATTCGGCGTCAAAAAAAAAATTTTCGGGAGGAATCGTCTATCGTTTCTTCTCAAAAGAAGAGACGCGCACATTTGTATCGTCACGATGATGTTTGCATTTCTGCAGCGACCGGGATCGAAACTTTTTTATTCCAATATTTGTATTACGATCGCTCGGCTTTTTCAAATGGAGTAACGTGAGACCTTGGGAAAAAAAATGATTTACACTGGAATTGTATATTCGGCACGAAAACCTGTGTCGCTTTTTTCTCGTTACGTCACTACGGATATTTTTGATCTCGGCCTTATTATTGGATCTTCTTTCATATGTACATGTCATTCAGCTTTCAGTGATAAGTGGCACGGAGAGTTATAAAATTTAAAAGTAAATCAATTTTCAATACGTATGTGTCATGTGTATTTTTAATAAAATTATGTCAAGTGCTCGTTTATTGCCTTCTTCTTCGAGTATTTGACGTTGTCCAAGAGATTGTTGTGTACAAGAAATCGATACGACATATTAAGAATCTTATAGAAAATGTTTTTTTTACGTGAGTGAATGAATGTTTCGCAACATCATTTTTTATCAGAGCTATCGAATCATCTGAAGTTTCGAAATTGTTTGTGACGAGTACGTAGATAAAAAATTGTTATCTCTTTATTTCCTGATTTCTATCATGTGTGAACGCAACGATTCGAACAATATAAAGTGAATGAAAAGCCGGCAAGAAACCAACGCGGTTGATTTTTAAATCAAATTTAATTAGTTTTTTTTTAATCTTGAAAAGTTTGTATACGCGCACGTTTTGATTCCAAATTACAAAATAATATAAACAAATAAAACGTCACTTTCCCCAAACGAATCAAGGCAAAACGCGATCGGTCATGTACAGGTTGTACGAAGACACCGCCGACGGAACGATGTGCGAATCGATGCGCGAGGACCAATAATTAACGTGCACGACAAACAGTATTATCGTCATTGCCTGATATTATTCCCATTATCTTATATGTACGGCAGCTATGTGCTTAATGATTAATAAAATATTATCTGCGCTCGGAGGATATCTCTCTTCTTGGCAGAGGGAATAGTTTCATGCCAGACGCCGCGAGACCCGATTGCGGACGCGTCGCACGGAATTCTTGAATTTTTAAACGGGTCAGGAAACGAGATATAAAATCGTGTTGAATTCTCGTAGAGCGCGAAGACAAGAAAAAATCGTGGAGCAAACAATGTCATGTAACGAGAAGATAAAAACGTGTTTTGTACGTACACACAGTGTGGCTCTTCGAAATTGTGATCGTGATGGCGAAAGGTAAAAAAGTTTCGTGAATTTGATATTTCGGAGTTTAACAAAATATCGTTAGTGGAAATGAAAATGGTGGAGTGAGGTCGGCGGTGATGAAATTTCGAGCGTAAAATTAAAATTACGACCGTCGCGTAAAATTAACATATGCGTAGACGTACAGAGGAGTGCACCATATCGTTCCGCTCCAAGGGAAGTATTTCTCTGAAATTTCTCTTCTGGCTGCTTCTATTATCGCGCGCCGTACTCGTTGGGAATCTCCATAAGCGGCCCGAGATTGAAGAAAAACGGCGCGCGGTAGTAGAGGCAGCCGGGGGAAAATTTTCTGAGAAGTATTTCTCAGAAAATTCTTTTCCGGTTGCTCTTACTGATGTTCGCCGTTTTCCTTTGGTTTCCGCCAGCGGCCCGAAAACGGCGTGCAGTAGTATAGAGGCAGCCGAAAGAGAAATTTCCGAGAAATACTTCCCCTGACGCGACACGATATGATGCACTCCTCTGTACGTCTACGCAAAAGTCTCGAACTATGCGATGTCGCACACTCGAAACGTGTGATCGTCTTGTTAAATTTTGTCGGAGTGATTAAAAAAAAAAAAAAAATTACAAATATATCTACGTCTTATCTTTGTGAGAAATACATTCAGTCGGTGAGATCTTCCGTCGTGAGCTCACGCTGTGAACAGGCATCCATCGTTGGCTGGATGAGTTCAACCAGTCGCATCGACTAGTAGTTTTGCATTACATCGGCAGCGTTTGTGGCACACAATTGTGCAATCTGAACGATTCAGGATGTGTCTCGTTGCCAGAGAGACGTCTCAGTAGGTTAATTAAATATTAAAAATTAATACACCGTAAGCGGGAGTGTTTTCAAACGCGTCTGCAAATATTGCCGCGGTTGTTTTGTGCAACTGGAAATTACGCATACTTTAATGAACTCGCGCGTGTTCCAACGAGTCGCGTTTTATTTTCCATCATTCATATTTGAACGCGAAAAATGAAGAAAATAAAATTAAATAAAGTGTTACATGTTGTTATAAAGTTACGCAAAATTATATTTGAAGAACGTCGAGTCAAAGTTGTGTCAAGTGAAAAAATTCTCAATTTGATGGGTGACAATTGTTCGCCGCGAGTTTACGCGACACGATCTTTCATAAAGATGAATCGACGCGTGAACCAAGACCTTGAAAAAGGCACAATTAAGAAAGATAGAAAGAGGGGAGAAAGAAAGAGAGAGAGAGAGAAATCTAGATTTTATATTGATGAAGAGGAGGAAGCGGGGTACAAAACACAAGTGTTAAAGCGGCCCGAATATAAAACACAAGTGTTCTCTCGTACACGCGCCTTGCCACGGATGTTCGCTTGTGGTTCATCGGCTTCTTTTCGCCCGCCGAACGTCGATCAGGTAAAATCGCGCGCACCGAGAGATCCGACGTAAATCAACTCCGAGTTTCCTTACGTGAAGTTTGCTCCGAAAATTAATAATAATTTTTGACGGCTCGATAGAAACAATACAATAAACGAAAAACCAAAGAGCCTATAGTAGCCCCGGTTGAAGGTGGATTTTTGTAACAGTACTGAGAATGATTTACATTAAAAAGATCGAAACGTTCACTTAATTATACTACCTTTTATTTTGTACTCCACCTTCAACTGGGACTATGAGGCTCTTTGGTTTTTCGTTTATTGTATTCGCTCCGAAATTTCAATAATAAATGCTTTCACGTTTCGAAAGCGATTTATAATGAATTTTAATAGCAATATTAATTACACATTATAACTCTTGTCATTTTAACGCGCACGTAAACAAAATCTATTTCATCTAGACGCGAAGAAAGCAGATTGTCATTGAAGACTCTGTTTATTTTAAATCTCTGCTATTATTTCAATGAGCTTTTGCTCGAGTGAATTGCTTTCAATTGCTCCGCAGTTTGCTCCGTTGTTTTTCCGAAACATTAATCATCTATCACAAACGCGAAGCGATACACAGCGTGGCAGGTAACGTCTGCTATTCGACATTATCAAATCCGTCACAAGCCTTGTTTGCTCTCATTCGCTTATAGAGGCGTCGCGATCCTGATTTCTGTCATCAAACCGGCAAAAGAAATCGAAGAACATAAAATGTGGACTTTTAACTTACAAGTCACCGGAAACTGAAGAGAAAGCGTCGGCTGTGAAGTTTATTCTTTTTTCGGAACTGGATGAAATTTTCTTTTTCGTAACTGGATGGAATTTGTCGTGATACAACGTGCTTCGACGCGATCTTGAAGCTCACTCTTGGCCCGCTGGTTACTTTACGAGTGAGTTTGTGAGCGAGACACGCATGCGGCGTGCGCTTGACACAGGTGCGTTTCTTTCCACGAGGATAGCCAAGGTGGTGGTTGCCGCTGTTCGCCGACGTCGTCGACGTCGTTGTCGCTTCTGGCCGTCGGTCGTTATATGCCGCCTGGTAGCGCGAGATCGAAGCTTCGATTTGATCCGCGAGCCTATCAAATATTGACTGACGACGATTAGATGTTGCCGCCGTGTCGCTAGGCCCACTTCTGCGAACGCCATACTGTGGTACACGGACAATCCCTCTGCTTCCCACTCTTCCTCATCATCAGCGGCAATATTGCGAAAGTGTGTGTGGAAGAGAGCAATGGTGGGTGAGTTGTCTTGCGGGAACGAAACACTTGAACAAGTGGAAAGATTCAACTCCTTGTTGCAAATTAAAACATCGTACGTTTAGAAAAATAAAATTATTTGCGGCAAAATTATAGTAGAGATTTATAATATAAATAATTGTGCCGCTTTATATTATTATATAATATAGATGCATCGCATGTATTTTAATGACTATAATAAATAGTTACAATTATGTTAAATGACGTACAGATTTGTTTGATTTGTTTTACTCTTTTTCGCTTAATATTACTTTCTCTCTCTCTCTCTCTCTTTCTTCTATTCTCTTGGGGTCTTCCAATTTGGTACATATATGCGTTTTTTAACTTCACACAATTTTCTAGAGATTGATAATTTTTAAAACTTCAGTAAAATTCTTAAAATTTCCGAATTAATTTGTTCCACAATTGTTCTTTATAATCCGACAGTACTTTTTTAAATTTTTCGCGGAATCTCACAGGATTTGATGATTCACGAATTGGAATTCTTTTAAGATCGCAATTTTTTTGAATTTTAATTTGTGCATTGTCAATTTTCTGCTCAGATAAATTTATCCGCAATGTTAAGAAAAATATATATGAGTTTACGGAAAAAAATTTTATCCCTTCTTTCATCTCGTTTATGATTTATTACTTTTATCCTTCACGTTATTTTCGTAGAGCTTCCTGATGAGAGATTAGCTTGCTGCTTACAAGCGCGCACTCGTGCGATACGCACATCCACAGGTAAAGCGCGGGATTTCTTATCACCTGGTCAGAGAGAGGGAGAAACACTACGTTTGAGGGCGGAGGGTAGCCTGTGGTTGCCATGGTTACAAAACACACACGGGGATACCGTTGATAAGACGACGATCCCGTGTCGTTGCCTCAGATGCAATGGCGTAATCGGAATTTATAATTCGCCGCAGTTATTTTTTTTGCATCTAACTGTTGTATAAATAAATATATGTATGATTAAATATTTAATATAAATTTAGTAAATTGTAATACAGCGCACAAGAATAGTGACTGCTCGATATCGATGATTTAGGAATTCGTTCCGACAAGCTCTTGTTAGATATAAAGCAATAATAAGTGTCACATACATTACGCAAGATTAAAATTAAATTCTATTTCTGTGTTGTATTTTATTATTACACGGAATCCAAGCCTCCTTTAAAAAACAAATACAATAAAAATATCTCAACACAAGGATGAGTAAAATTTGTACAAGGATCGGAAAACAAATTTGTTTGGATTATTACCGTTTTCTGTAATCTGATCTGTATTTAAAACTTTATTCAAAACAAACATTTCAATGTGTTTGTTCGAACCGCAAAGAAAAAACTCTGCGGTTAGTTTTGTCATAAAAGACCTCGTCTGGCAAAAAGTGTGTCTGGAAAAAAAATTGATGGTTGGAACCATCCAGAATTCCTAAGATACACTTCTTTTTTTGTCAAGACTCTCTCCTGGGGAGCTCTCTCAAAGTAAGAATGAGCGTAACAAAAGGCGAAACATTTCGACGTAAAAATATGAGGGTTTCCTAAGTGCAAACTGACGAAAGCAATCTCGACTAAGATTGATTATATATTACGATTTTTTTCGAAATTATACTTTCTCTGATTATACGCCAGTGCTAATAAAGCAGGACGGAACATGCGTGGCTCGCACAAAGATTAGGTGAGACATTGCATTATCGTCGAAAAATACACAAGGATGAACCGTCCTCCGGCCGTTCACTGACTTCTTGGTCTCGTCAGCTGAGCACTGTTTTCACGTAAAGTTACTACCTACTTTATAATCCCAACTCGCAGATAATCCACTCTGATAATTTTTGACCGTAATAAAAGTGTCACTTTTTCAAGTGAAAAAACTAACTGAACTTCTGAAGAAAAACATAAACAACGCGTTTTACGTAATAACGATGTGTACGTTATACTTTTCACATTTCCCCGGATACTTTTCATCGTTATAATATGAAAATAATATTTAATCGTTTGTAATATGCAAAATTCTGTAAAATCTATAAAACAAGTGATGCGTGTGTCTATATGAAGTAAAGACATACAAGAGAGCATAAAGATTTTTAAATATACATTTTAGAAATAATCGAGATATTACAGTATCAGACCAGAAAATATTTAAAAAAGAGAGAGAAAAAGAAATAAAGAAGAGAAACAAATTGCAGATGAAATAATTGAAGTTTTCATCTGAGATTAAGTCTTCGACTCTCTTCCCTGTGTTGAAGGTTAAGGAGATGGAAATTAAAACTTTAAATTAAAAATTACTTTAAGAAGTAATAAAATTTATTTGTAATATTTGCTTAGTAAATCTAGAGAGAGGATTAAAAGAATATCTAATTTATTTATTTGTGCTATGTAGTAAATTTTTTTGCGAGATAATCGTAAATCACATGCGTTATATGTGAAAATTATATATATTAAGAATTTCAAAATTATCAGTCATATCTGATTGTTTATGAGCTTTACGATTGTCTCTTTTTCTTCTTTTTTGCAACATGTGTCATCCCCCATGTGGTCTCACTTAAATGGAAGTCTCACTTATTCGATCAAATGTTTTTAAACTTTTCTTCTTTTTTTTTTAACATTACTATAAAAAAAGGAATAACAAATACTTCAAAATGATACATAATTTTTTACATTTTGCCTGTAAAAGACTTGATTATAATAACAGACACGCACACATTAATATGTAAATTAAAAACCAGGTATAATTTACATAAGAGGTAATTGTTATACCATGTTTTTTTTGCGTAACTATATCAAATCGTCATTAATGAAATCTTACATAAACAATATAACATGATGTGAAGATTTTATGTAAATGTACAAATTATTACATATTTTCGTATATTTTATTACCCTGCCTGATGCTGTATATGTGCGACAATTCGCAAACTTTGCTCTTATCTTTCTGCAAACCGTAAATTTATTTAAAAAAGAAACTAATTTTTTATCTGCAAGATGTAAATTCACTTACATAAGCGTATAGAAATTTACACCGATTAACATATGTTGTACTTTACTTAAAACTTTTTTTTTTTTTTTTTACAAAGTATTCTCCATACAAGGCACTTATTTACAGGTCCTTATGTAGCACCATTGTAACTACCATATTTGTATATAAATATACATATACACATTGTTGATTATGATCACATGTATGTTACAAATAATTTTTGGCTATAACGTATTTAACACGATCTCTAAAATTATGATGTGTAAATCTAATGCTGCGCTTGTAGAAAAGAGAGCGCGCAAAAATGATGCAAAAAAAAAGATTTAAAAAAAAATAGAAATAAAATTCTGTAATTTTCACGAATTGATCATTCAAAGCCTACTTTAAAAAAAAAAAAAACAGTCGCATAGGTTTCCCTTACGCTCGCGCAAAGATTCTGAATCTGTACACCGCGAGTGTAAGAAAAGAAACGGAATGATGGAGGACCGGACATATGTTGTATATACGAAGTCGAATATATATCATGTGTTTATGCAAATTTACATGCGTAATATACACGTACTGCAATCGAACTTCAGTAAAGCGAATGAAGCCGCGATAAAGTGAAATTGTCGCGAATGCGAAAGAATTTTTTTCGTTAAAGTACACTTTTCTTCTCGTGATGCCATTTCCCCTAACACTTGCTATGCTTCAATTACGCGTGCACGGAGAAAAGTAAAAATTTCGTCTCAACGCTCTGGATTGTTACCGGAGTGGGAACGGAAAGAAAATTTCACAATATCGATCGCGCATCCGGTCCCGGAGATTTCACTTCAGCGAGGTTCGACTGTATTCGAAAATACGCATACATTGAGTACGTAAATTGTTTACTAATAATAAATTTATATATATATATATAATTCTCGATTTCATGTGCGTATCACAATGTGGATTGAAAAAAAATATCCAGCTAGATGCTTGTCTCGCTGGTTGAGAAGAAAATGGAATGCGCAGCGTATTTTGTAACAGATTTTACGACGTCAAGTCGGTAGAGCACATAAAATTGATGAATATACCTAAAAATAACGTATTTAGAAACAATTTTACAGCAGAATTTCCGTTGCTTCTCAAGTTACCATAGAGAGACTCATTATCTTCTCAAGTTTTTCTCTTTATTCCTCCACCTCGTTAGCGAGAGTCGCGCATGACGTGCATATGGCAAGGATATGTTTCGCGCACGCACAATCAAGACGCGAACGTACGGCGGTGGCACGATAGGAGAACTTCGATGGGGAAAATCGACGAATCGCAAGAATATAAAAATCACTTGAGAAACGAGGCGGAACTCTGCTGTATACATATCGAATATACGCGTTACACTGAGCGGCTAAAGTTCATTGATAGTTTTACATTGAGATTCTGAGTGATAATTTCAAGAAATTCGCTTAGAAATTCTTAACTAACATACAGAAGATGTGTTTCACTTTAATTGGTACAATGAATCTTATCTCGGAAAGAAAGCATTCACGAGAGAAACATATTTCTCTCGCAAATACTTTGTTGCTGAGATACGAATCTTTTTTTTTGCTTTTTTTTTTGTTTTTCTGGAAACGGAACTGAAAATACATGCATCGCAAACGATATTGCTCTGTCATAAGTTAAAAATATCTCGAGCGTTTCTTCTCTCGCGTTCTTCGCCGCTCGAAACCGCGCGTAGTGCCGCCGTACTGTTCAATCAAGCGTATTCACGCGCGAGTTATTATTAAGTATTCATTAACTCCTTCCATTGCTATTAACACCTATATGTATGTAAAAACGCTCGAGAAATGCGCAATGTATACTATAGGCTGTCCAGCCAAATTTTAAGCTTCAGACACTTTTTACTCTTCTCTAAACTTGTCATTTTTATACACATTAACTTTTCCGTTTAATAATGTCATACATTCTAATTAATTCTACATCTCTGTATTTATTGGTTATATTTTCTTAATGTTTCAAGTTATCTACTTGTAGCGCGTGTGCGCTTTGCGTTCGAAAAAAAAAAAAAAAAAAAAAAAAAAAAAAACAATAAAATAACAAATAAAGACAACGGAAATAATTGGCAACAAAACACTTGTTGAAACAGATGTTGGAACCAGGTTCTAAAACACACCACCACAGCATCTCGAAAATGAAAGGTGTATAACACGCGCGCGGTATCACAAATTTTGATCCTTCTTAAGACGATATAGATACGACCGTTGGCCTCTCCAGATGGCCGTTGTCCAGCATGAGTTTGGTCCCAGCCGGACTGGTCGAGTTTCCCAACGTGACGATATGCGGCGAGGCGAGCTGATGATGATCGGGTGATTGTCCGGCCGAGATCATTCCGGGTGAGCGCGTGCTTGGCGGAGACGGGCACTCGATCTTCGGCGAGTGAGTCTCCAGCATGGGTTGGTGCTGCTGTTGCTGTTGCGTCATCACGTCATAGTACATTGAAGGTTGATAGGATATTTTTGAAGGCTGCGGATTGTTGTACAGGTCGCTTGCGCACACCTGCGATATGTTTAGGTATTGTGAGCCGACAGGCATCTTTGCGGCGCAAGTAAGTGCTGTTAAATGCAAAATAATTTTTGGATAAATCAATCTGCTTTCTTTGTCGAGAAGAGACTTTTTACCGAAGAAAAATTTACATAAAAGACGTGGCAAAAGAGGCTTTATGATATTACGAGATTAGACGCGCGGAGTTGCTAATTAGTTGAAGACCAATCAATCGAGCAAACGTGCTTTCCGCTTTCTCAAGAACTGTGTTTTCTTTTTATTAAAAAAAAAAAAAGGCCTACATACGTGAATACGCGCGTGTATTGTTATTGTTGTTGTTCGCACACTGCGCGACGTTGCCAGAAAGTGGCGTGTCGCAGGTCTTCATGCCACCCTTGGGCTTTCGTTTGCGCGTTTGAATGCTGTCCTTTTTCATAGTCGACGGCCTGTTGACACCGTGCAGCTTGTAGTAAAGACCACAAGCATTGCACACCGGTTCCCCCAGTGAATTGCGACGCCACAACGACGTCATCCGCGTCTCACAGTTGCTGCAAGAGAGGTCAATGCGCCTGTTGGCAGCCTGGGGAAATATGAAATGGTTATTCTACATTTCTACAAAAATTTTTAATTTGTTCTTTTTTTTCTGAGAAAGAGAGAACTTTAAGTTAATGTGAGAATTCATGCAAACCTAAACGTTATAGTCACTTTAATGTTGTGCAAAAGTAATACAAAAAATAAGTAGGTATATACGAGAGAACTTTTACGTGTGGCATGTGTGTGTTATTTATTTGTGTGAAATCTTGTGGTGTATTGTGGTGTCGTTAATTTGTTTCTTGCTTTCGCCGTTGCTGTTATACTAAACTCCGGAGAGAGAACACGGGAAAGGATTAGATGAGAGTTTACCGTGAATAGAAAGTTTTCTATGCAAGGTTACCACAGAGAGAGACCGCGGAGCCGTAAAGCGAGCCACCCTCGGTCACGAAGATCAAACGCGCGAGCCTGGAAAAACTCAACAAACACAAAGAATCATTCCGTGTGGTTTCGGAAATCGCAACAAAAGCGGCAAAACGTGAGATTTGCGAGAGACGTACTTTTTGTTAAAAAAAAAAAAAAAATAATAATAATAAAAGAAATAAAAAAAACACAGGCTGCGCGTGATTTCGGGAGGGAGAGTGTGCTCGTTGCCATGGGTATAGTGGCACCTCGGGGCTACGACTCGATTGTCTTCTACATACTGGAGACGCGCTAAAACGCCAACGACGAAGACAGTTAACGAAGTGAACAAAAAAAAAATTGAACGACTGTCTTCGTCGCGACGATCGAGATCGGCGCATCGGCGTATAAATGAATCGTGATCGAAGAAAGCGTGATATGTTGCGCGAGATAGAGCGAGATTGTAAGGAACTCGGAAGAGACAGAGAGGGAAAAACTTTGTCGATCCCTGATGATCACAAGCAGTTTTCCGACTATTAAAAGCAAAATTTAACGCAATTTGCAGCAGAGCGCATTAAAAATTTTTGAATAAATCTTCGTTTCTTGAACAAATCTTTTTTCCCATTCTATAAAGTCAGACGCACGAGCTACATTACAATAGTACATCGGATATTTAATCGTGATGTAGTAAAAAATTTCAAGTTAAAAAATTTTGGTTAATTGCATTGTTCCGCAAAGATAATACATTATAAATTTCGAAACATTAAAATGTATTTAAAATATTAATCATGCAAACTACTCAGTAACAAACCATCACCAATATTTATTTGACCAAACATATTAAACTACTTATTGGTACAGTGACGAGCGACGAATTGCGAAAAGATAGAGAAGAGCGCCATTTTTTTTTTTTTTTTATCTTGCCGCGATTCATTGTTCGTCGTTGTACAATTATTACCACAACCAACGCTACAGTATCACTACTCTGTATTGTATGCATA
>QVNV01024782.1:0-25415 GCA_014825455.1 Pseudomyrmex pallidus | reverse complement strand
AAATTCGCCGAGTAAAAATTCGAGATAAGATACACGGCAGCGTCTTGACAGTGACACTCATTCAGCGGATACTTTTATGTACTTGGCGTTGAGACGCTACCGCGTCTCTTAATATATATACTCGCACGAAAAGAGAGAGCGTTTTATATAAAATTTTGCCGCTTACGCACATAAATCCGCTGTAACAACGACCGCATCTTGAAGCCGCGCGCATTCGAATTAATTAATGAAATTCCACCATAATAATAAATCGCGCATTAATAAAATGATGCGTTTATATCGCGGCGCGTTTTGCACGCGAATAATTTTAACAATATTAACCGCGATATATGCATATATCTATACATAAAATTGTCACTTTATCATGCATTATTATGGTACGAAAATAACTCCGTGCAAGCATTATGCGCTCTCGATAAAAATCGTCTGTTATAATCGGCCGATACTTATTTACGAAAATAAAATATATATACAATATATTTGCTACTCTAAGAACAATGTATTATACTGTTTCTCAAGTACTCGCAAATTGTTTTACATCTTGTAATTTGACTCGCATTGACCTTTTATTTTGACATTGCGAGTCACGAGTTTCTTTATCAAATCTATTTTTCGCTTGTCATATCACGATGCACTTGAACTGAGAAGAGAGTGGATTTAATTAATAGCAATCAAATAACGCGCCACTTTAATTGTGAGAAAGAAAGAGAAAGAGAGAGAAATCGTATACATGTGCACGGACGCAAGTGGATCATAAAGCTAAAACATGTCCCGAACGACAAAGTATTTATAATCCTCTTATCTATCGAGGGCATATATTTTCCCGTAAAGTTTGAAGCAAACGCCATGGCCATCAACCAAACTGCCTTTTTCGGATGTTGATATTTCACCTATGCTATCGCGCGCCTATAACGCCATGAATTTTTAAAACGATATTTCGCCCGAACTGCGTATACGACAGGGGGCTAACAGCGCACAAATACATCGATATTGCGCAAAACTCGTCGCGTTGCAATTTCGACCAGACAGAGAAGTTCGGCAATCGCCGAACGTAGAGCGTTTAATCGCGAGACATCAATGGCGGCAAATTGGCCGATAAATTATTGCTACTGTATCGCTGCACGTCCCTTTCTATGCGCGCAACCGTACCGATGTTTCACAGATTTTTTTTCCCGTGTTGCCGCTCTCGAACTTCGTGCCAGGTCGGGTGTAAAGCCGCCAGAATGATGTTTGCTTATATGTATATATACAATATATATTTTTTTTTTATTCTCACGGGGTTTACTAATCGCGCGCACGGCTATGCAAAATAAAATCTGCTCGACGAAGTACAATAGAATGCGATAAGGCACGTTTAAGCATTTTCGTTAGTAACCTGGGAGAGATTAATAACGCGCGAGTATATCACATTATCGTCGCGATATCGATCCACTTTTAACGACCTACTATGTATTCAACGCGTAAAGGGGAAATATGTCGACGCATTTCAAGTTTCTTCATTTTAAGTCAATAATGAAGTACAAAATATCACGAGAAGATATTTCAGAAATTTTTTTCTTTCTTTCTCTCTCTCCCTCCCTCTCTCTCTTTCTCTTTCTCTTCCTTGAGATTTTACGGGGTTTAACATAAATATAACTTATAAAGTACAGCAACATCAAAGTTTACAGAAATAATTACAAATTAACGGTTGATCTAGCTTTAGCAAATTTGCATAAAAATAAATAGCACATTTTGAATTCGCAAACGAGAGCGTCAGTTACAGAAACTCAGTTAATTATTTTTGTAGAGTCAACGTAGCATTCCCCTCTACAGCACAATAAATAAAAAATGTACTTAAAATTGCCTCTGCAAACGAGTGATTTAGACTATATCTTGAAGACTATATTTTTTGCGACTTGTATCGATCAATAATTATTTTTGCAAAATAATACATCAGATTAAAGTGTCGATCTCACGAGAATCACTGAAAAATTCAATAACCGAACATCCAGGTAATATTTCATTAGCCGAAGATGCGACGCTTCTGCATTAGTAGCGACGTGCTGTTTCGCGCCTGTGCCAATATATCAGTGAATATTGTCATTATATTTGCATCAACTTCGATGCTGCAATCCATTACAAACGCCAGAAAGTATAGAGAAAAAAAGAAAAGTATATAAATAATGAACAAGTTACGGCGAGATATTAAGAAATTACACCCAGTACCAATTAATCCCAATTTGCGCGATACATATTTTTTTTTTCTCGCGATGAAATAACATTTCTGATAAAACCTGAATGTTAATTATTCATAAGTACGCTCTCAATTATAACGAACTGGTTCAATTTATTGTTGCATATATACATATAAAACAAATATATATAAAAAACTCGATGGAAAAAAACTTCTGTATCGGAGATGCGAAAGTTTTTAGATTTTTGTGGAAGATGTGCGGAATCAATTTCGCGAACATATGAGGTTTTCGTGACCCGCTATCGAGTATCTAAATTTAATTTTACTTGGAATCCGCCTGTCACTGACGCCTGTTTGAATGGCTTTCTGCGGTTCGCATTTGCGAGGAATACGCGACGGGTCCCACGCAGCCAACGATAGCAACCTCGGTCGTAATCGCGAAAAGCTGCACGCTCCTATGAATATTCCGAACGATAAATCGTTACTCTCTCGAGTAACGAGTAGATACCTGAGTTTCGCGATAATCACCGAAAATTCAACGGAGCGAAACTCCACGTCGCGGCGGCGCGAGACGTTGTCCTGTGCGCGAATTGTCGCGAAATTAGCAACGCAAGTGCGCGATTAGAGTTCGGAGAAAATTATAAAACGTCCAAAGTCACATTTTATTTCTGTAATTTTCTCGCACAAGAGATCCAGGGGTCGAACTAATTTAAGTACACAATCGTTCCATTCGTATACAAAAAAAAAACACTAAGTACGGCAATTCTTGAGAACATAAATATGCACTCACACACACATCGGAAAGTAATTGTTCCGTGAGGGAGCGCGAGCCATTCTCGGTCCGTTTGCTTATCAATAACCATTATCAGAAATAAAGGCGAGAGATGGTGCTCAACTGCTCTCGGCGTCGCGTTCAAAGTTTCTTATCGCGGTTCGAGGTAATGGATCTTATTTTCCGTTGCAAATTAGGTATGAGCACCAGGTATAATCCCTCCGGCGTGCCTAAGCCGTTATTACATATTAAAAACGGGTCGCGGACCACGCTATATCGTGTTCGTCTTATCGCGCTAATTCGTGAACCGACCCCTTTTCAAGCCTAATTTGCAAGAAACGCAGCCTGCACGAACGCGCGCGCGCGCTTAATGCTCGACGTATGCGGCTCGTAAGTCGTTAGAGAGCGTATATAGCTCTCCCCCTCAGCCGAAGCTCCTCTTCTTACACTTCCTCTAATGTAATACATATTTACGGGGCACTTGTACGTGATGTGCTTTATGAAATCCTAGGATTTCACGGTGTCAGACTAAATGTGCTTTAGTGCGGTGAGGTACGAGCGAGGGAGGCTTACGGCGTGGGCCGCGCAACGATGTCGGACGATGTGCCCCCTCGCGTAACAACCGGACGGCGAGTAACGACAGAGAACTGTGTAACGGGAAAGGACGTTAAAATGAATAGTTCGTGGATATACCGTTTGGGGCTGACGCCGGGGCCGCCGCTTTACGAGTCTCCATTCGAAAGTACGTACCTCGACGCTGTTTCAATTCCGAGTTGCCAGCCCGTCCGCGGCGGCCGACGCGTATAACCGCGATTGATTTCTACGACGCGCGCGCGTCACATGCGCGTAACAAGTCCGACTTTTCGGCGGTGTTTCTGGAAATTGGCCGCGTAAAATCGTAAAAACCAATTCGAGCGAAAAACCATATGTTATTCTCTCCCTTTTTCGCGATCTCGATGACGTGTTAAGTGGCCGATATTTGAATATATCGATCGCGTTCGCGTCTGATATAAGACTTCGTGGGAAAACGTTCCAGGCCACCGAAGGGAATAACAAGAAGCGAACTCGCTCATTTTTGTCTCACATCGAACAATACTGAATAAAAATAAAAAACATATATTTAACGTTAACACTGTTCTCATTACATCTTTCGATGTTATAAAAACGCGCGCGAATTTTTCACGATCCAAAAAAATAGTTTTTGATTAATTTAACGCGCGATATTCTGAGACGAAAGTTGTCGACGTGAATGGCGAAAGATCACATCACGAAAATATTTAAAGAGAACCGATGGCTAGATTTTTCTGGAGCGGAGCTTAATAACTCCATCTAAATGCTGATTCTTTCCGAGGTTCATTATTTGTTGTAATTGTACGCTTAAATTGTACTTAGAAAGAGGATAGTCGGAGAAAGGATGCTTCAACCTACGGGATGGCAATTGCCGTCGCGTTTGTTACTTTATTTTATGTAGTCTACAAGTGGAATAGAATGCGGGAGGAGAAGACGCCAGTTTCATGGAGACTAATCACTTTACCAACAAATTTGCCCGTTTCCCTCAACTTGCTGTTCCTGAAAACAGAACTTGTTTCCGCGGAAACATCTGTGATGATATAAACGTGGCGCCGTGGAACAAATAAATGTACGTACATGTACGTAATATCTCGTGAAGAGAATTCTCTGATATTGTTTATTTCCCTTCGCGCGCCATAAACTGCGAAATGATCGAGTCGAGGTCTCGAATTGTTTGAAATTCGCGTTCGCAGGAACTGATCCGTGCGAACGTACAATACGACAATCTTATCAGACAGCTTTTTCATGGAAAAAAAAAGTATACGCTTTGCATAGACTTTCAACAACGTGTCGCATTTGCAAACGTTCTCGGTCCGGAGTCTCGTCTAAATAAACGACTCCAATCGAATGGCCAGTACTTTCGTTTTATAAAAGTCGCTTCTGCAAATAGCACTGTAAACAGAATGAGAACTGCGAACACCATCACATAATAATGACGCAATCATCGCCTGGAAAGCACTTCACCTTCGTTTCTCTTATCTGATACCTGTAAAACTGATAAAAGTCGAATGTGTTTTTTAGACAATGTCTAATCTGGAAAGATTTTATCTTAAAAAAAATTCGAAGGATTTGTTTTGTAGAAGACTTATTTTTGGAGAATTAAATCATTTTTACATGTTGCAAATTAAGTTGAGAGTCGCGAATAAGAAAAAAGTCGCGGATTTTCAGTTCGACGATGTTCGCGAAAATACACGTCGCGGATACCGAGCAAGCATCTTCTCAAAAATACGATACACGATAAAATGACTTGATTCACTTGGTAGGTAGGTATACAACGCGAATACGTGCCCGTCCTACGCGATTCTCCGTTCGTGGAGGACGACACTAAGGACACGTTCTCGCGACCCTTTGCCGGAATCGCCGATTCGCCCGTGCGGCGCGCGCTCTGCTCATCGACATGCGTTCTCCATCTCGTCCTCTCTCCCGTATCTTGTCTCTGACACATTCTGCGCGAGTCGTATCTTTCCCGTTCGTGATATAAGAGACGCCTGATGCATATATGTATCGGGAACAGGAATATAAATCAAGAGGCATAAAACGCGTGTGTGCAGGGTGGTCCGATCGAGGTGGCCTCATTCAAAGGGGACGGACATAGAGACCTCGGCCAATGCTCAACCTTGCAAAACTGCAGTAATACACACGCGAAGCTAAACACAACTTGTGACTAACGAGAGGTCGCGCGCTATAGTTGTGCTTTAGCCTTAACACAGTTTCCGGGGGGGGAAACAGCTTTATTCGATCTTTTTAATTCAGTTGTTACATCAAGTGTTTATTTTCAAAGCCGATTCCGCGTCGTCGCGCGTCCTTTTGACCTTTAGAAACCGCGAGCGGAAACGTCGTTTCTTTCGGACGTGACCGAATGTAATTCAGGATGCACGATACCCGCCACTTTGATATTTATCGGCGCGAGGGAAATATCGACGCTCGCGCCGACAGCCGACCGTAAATGTATATAATATATTGAGAAGGGAGGCGCGACCGTTCATTTTCCGCGCAGACGGCGCGGTGTGAAAGCGCGGCGAATACCGATAAACCGGCGTGATGATGCATCGTGGAAACAATGTGTATTTACGCGACAGTAATAGTAATCCATTTAACGATTGCGTTCGTTCGCGTCCGTGTCGTTTTACGTGCCCGACCGTCAAACCTGATCTCGCATTCCGCCGGCGTGGTGGTGTTCTATATAACGTACACGGCCGCACTCTTGCGCCTCTGTGTTTACATTCGCGGAGGTAATAAAAGCACGGCAAGTGGAGAGTGTACTACTTTCGCGATGGCCGCCGCACTTCTAAAAGACTGATCGATATATACATTTATATATATGTATAAACGTCGGAGAGGCCGTGACACTCTCGGCGAAGAGAGCGTGAGCCTTCTTTTCTCCTTCGCAGGGTCATGCCAAAAAAAAAAAAAAAGAAAAAATACGTCAGCATGCCATGTAGCGCGCGCGTGTGTGTGTTAACGACAAAACAAATACATTTTTAAGCAAACAGTCTTCTGAAACTGTGTTTCAACGCGCGCGAAACTTCGCAACTGTTTTCCTATCTGTATTCTATTCTATAGATAGCGTCCGGATATAAGTACGGCGCGCGAGAAGTAGAGATCGAAACCTGCAATTACTGAACTACATAAGCGAGATTGAGCTATTTCGCCGTGTACTAGATTAGAACTTCGCTCTTATCGTCGACAGAAAATTTAAATAGCTAAAGAGACGCGCAGGCTCTCTAGAAACGTTGCGGCGAAACGGATCGGAGATCGCGCAGTGCTCTTGCGAATCGCGAAGCGTGGTATATGATCCTCTCAAGTGGCGTACAGAAAATAAACTTCCGCAGTGTCATATTTGTCCTCGCAACCATAGATGGTTTTTTATTCGAAAGCTGCCATCTCATAAATTCACACCGTCGGTGACAGCAAAAGGTGAGCGAACTCGCGGGATATTTCTTGTAAGTGATATGTACGAAAGAGGAAAGTGCGCGACACCCCTTCCTTTTCCGTTCGTGGTGAGTCGCGGGTAAACGCGCGCACGAGCTGGTAAAGGGTGCTTGGACGTTTTAGGACCCATTAAATACCACAAGCAGGCCGTAAACGTAAAGCAGCCCTTTCCTGGTGCAACGGGGCGAACAGGAAAGGGCGGAGAAGTGCACCGAAGAGGGTTTCTTCAACCCGGGCGAGGGGGGTAGAGATGGGGAGGAGGAAGGGAAACTCGTGGAAAGCGAGATAAGGTTTAGGTTTGGTCCCTCGTCGTGCCCGAGCGTCATATCGAACATTGGAAAGGTACTTTCCTACGTGCGGCTTGGTCAAAGATATCGAGCAACAATGGAGCGCCGCTGCTTATCGGCTCTCCTCGACGTCACACGCCAAAGAATCGATGTCTGACTCGGGAAGTTATCCTCCCAGTTTGCGGCGGATCGTGCCATAAACATCAGCAAGTCAATCCGCAGCAACGTCTGGAAGATACCGGAGTTGATATATCTCTACATTCACTTCGCCGACCGTAAAGTAAGAATCAATGGGAAAACGACATGAGCTAAGCCAAATATCGTTCAAGTACCATCATTCTACTGCATCGAGTCATAAAACGTCCTCGTCTTTCAAAATGACATAAATTTCCCACCGTATATCCACCTTTTCCGGACGTTTCTGAGCGGTAATTTGTACACGTAAATTTAAAATTTCACAAATCGTGACGATCACTTTAAGATAACAGAGTACACGGAAAATCTAATAAATTCTGTTTCCGAAATAACAGGGCGGAAAATGAGCCGCACGGCCGCAAACTAATTACAGGACGAAAGGCTTTGTAATACCGCGTGGTCAAGCGTTGGCTTTGTCGCTAACGTTAACGCGTAGGCGCGTGATTCCTCCAATTTGTCAAATATAAAGTAAATGAAGGCTTGTCCCCGATGGGGGAACTCCCACAGAGATGGAGTTAATTAATTAAATTTCTTTGCGTTAGCACAACCGGACACACAACCGAAGAACTGATGTGTTGTTTTTGATGAGTAAATGAGTTCCTTTGTGATCCCGGTTATAATTACGCATAACACGTGACAAAGTATATGAAATAAATCAGAGGTCCGCATGAAATGCGCTCGATGCCGAGAAGGGATTTTAATCTCGATGTATTAAAATACAGGTGGACACGGACACGGGTTATTATTGACGCAGATCGATTCTTTGATACGCATTTCAAATTACGACCCGCGATGTGTGCACAAAATTCCAAATTCGACAACGATCGTTTACATTCATCGCGCGCTTTACATTCGCAACAAGTAATTTACATTCGTCATTTATCTTTTTAATTGCTGAGTAATAATTATTAATTAACAATTATCGTTACCGTTATTTAATATTTGAAAAAATCCAACAAATGCCACACGAATGTCAAGAATAAAGAAGCGCGCGCGAAATATAAGGATCTCTCGTACATCTCTAATTTTATCTCGACCGTGTTGAGATATATCTATATGAACGTAAGAAAAAAAATGTGTCAGATCTCGCGCGCTTATTCGTACGAAAAACGAATTACTTAAAAAAAAAAAAAAAAAAAAAAAAAAATCCCCGAGTTAAAGTGGTGATTCCGTTAACGATCGCTTTTAAAAGGATCGTTAGAAAAAAAAAAGAAGAGTCGGTGTATACATTGAACGTAACATTATTCACTCGTAATGACGCTCCGAAAATGGCTCGCGCGCGCTCGCAACCCATTCGCATCGATCTCAATGATAATTAACTTTAACCCCGTTGCGGTTACGCGTCGGATAGCGTCGACGGCGATTCTATGCATGATACAGAGCGCATATAAATATTCCACGGTGCTGTGAATAAATTCAACGGGACATCGCCGGGCTATGTCACTATTGGTTTCTATCATCACCGGTCTAACCAATATCGCAACACTGTCTGCCTGGCATAACGTTTTCGCCAGCGCCGTAGTACAAGTTCCAATTTTAGGGTAGCCCAAGCACCCGCAATGCGACATTCACGTGTGTGTGTGAGCGCGTCTATATCTTCAACTGCCGCGCGCGCTACGTACATTCGCGAGAGAACCGACAATTCGAGAGACCGGGAACATTCGTTTTTCTTTTCCCCCGCGCCTTTTCCGAATCTCTATATAATCTCCCTTTTTACTCTCTCTCTCTCTCTCTCTCTTTCCCCTTCCCTTCTTTTAAACTTTGCAAGTAGGTTGTGCTTCGGTTACGAAATGCAATTTTATTCTCCGCGAGAGGCGTTCAAAAAAGTTTTACATAATGATGAGACCACATTCTCCCAAGTTCTCTTTCGCGGATTCTCCCGTTGAAAAATTTAATTGCAGCCGCGAATCGAAAGAGAACTTAGAACGCGAGCAAAAAAATTGAAAAATTGAATTCTAAATTATTTAATAATAGAAAATGCGAAATTAAATAAAATACCTATAAACAGTGGTATTTCACGAGGAAGAGTTTTTCGCGGAAGAAATTCGTGCGTCGAATATCACGCGAGAAAATAAGATAACTAGATTCTTTTGAATGACAGAATAAAGAAGGGGAGGTTTTAACTTTTCAGCGGTTCATTAAAGTTCGCTGTTTTGATCGCGGAAATTAAACGTTCATCGAATTCGCGTTATGTGTGGGAGTAACTAACCGAGTTCATGCGCGCGCGCACATCCGCGCCGTCAACGAGTGAGCGCGCGTCGACAACGGTGACTAATAAATTATTAATATAAGTTTCCGATCGTTGAGGAAGAGGGGAACGATACGGGATACTACGCGCATCGATAAAGCTATATCGCGGAATTGCGCTACGTTGACATTTACATCGCATATCCATTTCCGTTCTCATTGTTACGTTCATTCGAGTGAAAATGCGGGGACGAACGTGTGCGCGCGCACACACACATACACACACCCCTGCTAATTTGATGACAGCACCCCCGCGAACTTTATTTCCATCGGCCGCGCGTTAGCCGCGCGGTATGTACAGAAAAACCGGCGCCATTAATATACCGCAGTGTGGAAACGTTATCTCTCGGCGATTTTCCCGCCCATTGTGTATCGTGACTTCAATTTCCATTTCTTTCGCATAATAGAAAGCAACTTCTCATTGTTACGTCCTGAAAACAGTAGACAATAGGCTCTTATAAAACAACGTATCCATCCTGATGAACCGTAACGCGACTTGAAAAAGAAAAAAGACAAAAATGTGATTTATTGTCTCATTACTGAACTGAACGCGACCGCCGTGCGCAAAAGTTCGCGTTCTGTTTCGCGGTTTTCGAAGCGGTAATTCGACGATTCCGACCGCGACATAATTGCGTCGTGTTGCAGTAAATTACGATCGCTGTTTATTACGTTGCAATTTGAGAGAAAAGCGCGGTGCGCTGTTTCTTTTGCTCTTATTTACGAGCAGTTACAGTAGGTTAAAGAAACCAGACTAAGTTACGACATTCTCGCACAAAGCAAGTCATTTCCTACCCTTGCCGTAAAAAGAGAGAAGAAGAGCACGAAATAACAAGGTTGCTTTGAACTCGTCGCACGCATGCGTCGTAAATAACACCGGCGGTAGGTCGTGCGAGACGATACCGCGCGAATATTAAAGAAATTCCTATAGGCACATATCTCGCGATGAGGAGGAAGAGAAGATTCTCTTCCTTCCCGAGAATCCCGCAACTCCAATCTTCTGAAAATACAAGGAATTTCCGTCTAGGGGAATATTTATAAAAACGCATAAAAAGATCCAATTTCGCGCGCACAATAGTTCTCGACGAAAAAATATAAAAATCGGCATGTATATAAAGAGCAAGGCGCGCCCTATATATCCGATGAGCGCCTCCTCTTCTCTTTTCTCTTACTTAATGCTGCTGTATCTGCGTCTCTCGTATTTTCAACGATCGATACGTTCGTACTGTCCTACTGGTTTTTGTTTTCGCGATTCGCCGTTATTTCACCTCTCTTTTTAATATCCTCCGACTTTCAAGCGTGGAGGTTTCCTTCTCTGTTCGCCGCAAGCGCAAGTTTTTAAATCGAGACGGCGAATAGAAGAAAACTGCACGGTCGCACGAATCCTGTGCCGGGATTTCGCGCGAGAGATTTGTTTGCCGTAACAAAGCCACGCGCAGCCCCCGACACCGTTAATTGTTCGTTGCTCCATCGCGCGCGGCCGCGTTTGATTTATTTCGCTCACACGCGCGCGACACTCACTCTATCCCGACCGGGCCTCTCTACAAGCATGTATCCTCGCGAGGCAGTTCATCGGCATGCAAATCTTTCGTGGACGAATTACTTTCGCTACAAGTGCAACTAACGGTGATAAATTGCCGGACAGAATGCAATCTATCTGACATTCGAATCTCAGTTTGGTTGAATGATGAAGACGGGAATGCCGTCGCTTACGAAGTTTCAGCTTTGTAATTGCAAATATGCGCGCCGGATTTACGAGTCTCTATTGGACCGTTGAAAAATCGATCCGCATTATCGTCGAATCGTTTCTCTCTCGCTCTCGGAACTGCAGACAATTTATCTCACGAATCTTGCGTTAATTTATATATGCGAAGTATTCTCTAAATCTTTGTGAGAAGATGTATACATATATATATCGGACATATATACATGTATATATATACTAAGAGAAAGTTCACGAACCCTTTAATACCGAGGTGCAATGTCGCAGACTCCCATTAAGATTATAATTTCCGTGCTTGAAACAAGAGCTGTTCGCACAAGCGCAGTGAATAATTAAATTAATATTTTACACATCCTATCCGGCAACATCCTCGACTTATGTGAAGCTGGCAGTCGATTTTATCGAAATTAATTTTTTTATCTCACGTACACTGTCAGCAGCGCTTCGTTCGTGTAAGCACGTGAACAATTATCTTACGAGACTTTCTTTCTCTCTTTCTAAGATTTTATCATTATACATCATCTCGAAAAAGTGATAATTTCTATAGAAATTCAAATATGGCTGGCTGCGCGCCATTAAGCTGTGTTTCCACACCGTATAACAAGATAACGGCACCATAGTGATGAGGCAACCACATAGCCGTACTCGAGTTACCATCCAATTTCATTGCGGGTCGAATGTCGCTATTATTTACCATGCGATACGCTTCGCGCATGTGCTTCAACGAGACGCACGCGTAAATTGCACTTTACAACGAATATCTTCCATTTCTACTCTTTCAATGTATATACGTACAGCGTTGTTTCTTGCAAATATACATATATTTACACACATTCGTTACATTCGCGATAAAATACATTTGACATTTAGCTATTTCGATATTCGAAACATATAATAAAGTTCATAATCAAATACTGCCATAATATAATATAGGTTTATATTAAAAGTAATAGCAATTAACAGTGTAACGCGATTTTGTTTATTCACAGCTTAATTGCGAATGCGATTTAACTAACGGGAGGCGATAACGTATTACACAATTCCTTTCATGTCCGGTCATAAACGTTATATATTGACAGAACTGTCGTTTACAATATACATTCCACACATATCGTATTAAATAACTTGATACCATAATCGTTGATGTGATATACTCATTGGCACGTATTCACGCATTAATCATTGAACCGATTCTTGGTATTATTTAATTATTTAATTCCATAAATGTGCGTAATCATCAAAATTCAATTTGAGCGTTGCACGCAAAATAATTACGTATACGGGTACGAAACAGCAAAACGATATTTAATGCGCATGAAGAATTTTCGATATAATTACAAATCGCGCGCGCAGAAAATTTTATCAAAACAAGTTTAAAGAATAACTATTTTTGCGCAATTTTGCGATCTCGATTTAATTATAATTCGCTTCTGCAACGCGCGCACAAGTGAGACACTTAATTCTGTTTTTATCTCATTGTTTTTGGAATTCGTGATTACACAACACACGAGGAACATCAAACAAGTCATCGTTGTCGGTAATGAAACTACTTCTCCTTTGGAAGGTGTGAAAATAAGCTTGTGATAATTCGCGGTTGCGTGTGAATTCCTCGTGACGACTTCAAAGACACTCAAGCTGAAACAATCGAAAGCGCGCGAGAAAAGCCGCAAGATCTAATCGAGAACACAAAAATAACGTTAATATATGTAATATTCTCGATTCAAATTGCTTATAAATTGATTATATAGAAGCACAAACGTCTGACGCTGAAAAGCTTTGCGAGGGAATTCAATTGCCGTCACAAGAAAGATTTTACAAAATTTTTTACGAGATTGACATCGAGAAAATACGTTTTGCTTGCATAAGTATCTTTCTACAAAATTATAAATATTTTTATTTGCTCGCGAATAAGTTTCCTAAACATCGAATCAAATTTAAATCACTTCTCTGCGTTAACTTAGTATCTTTTCCATTATGAAAATCCAATAAATGTACAAAAAAGTCTGACGAGAGAGAAAAGAGCGACAAAACACTTCAGTTGACCCATAAATTTTCCAATATCGAAAATCTTCCACGAAAATATAATTTGCACACACACACACACATGTACTTGCAAAGAGTAAAAATTTATTGGATGTGAAATACGATATTTTTTTCTAATAAACGCTCTTTGTTTCGTTAGAAATGAAAATTTCGTTCTCGATATTCAGATTAGCGTTATCCAGATCTATACGACACGTTATCTCGCGATAACCGAATTTTTCGATATGCGCATTTTGAATCTTTCTCATGGAATTTTTTAAGAATATCGCGAAAGAGGAAAAAACAAAAAATTCGACAGCGATTCTTCGATGTTCAATTACATAAAATGTAATTTTTCGTAAGTCTTTGGTATTATTTTGATAAAAATTGTGCACGCGAAGTCCGCCGTCAAAACATTTGCGGTTGAATCAATATCGCTCTCAATTTCACGAAGCGTGCTTGTAATAACTATCTATGTTTCTCTATAAATCGATTTTATACGTTTAATGGCAATACACACAATCATAGCGAATCTGTGTATACCAAAATAACTGGTGTGTAATTACCTTCAAACTAAAATAATATTGCTTCGTCTATCATATTCTTGGTGAAAAACGACACTGCAACATGCGCGCTCTGTGCCATCACGGAATACACGGATTCCGAAATTGCACCGACATATAATATACAATATATATATAAAAGCTTTAAATTGCTATAAATCTTCTATACTAAAATCGACATTTATTCAATGTGTAACTCTCGCTATCTTTCCGCTATCTTTTTTATCTCAGAATTTACGCGCGAGCGCGCGCGGGTTACAGAAACAACAAATAAATAATTTTTTCCATTTACCAGATATTAGCAGATAATTACTTAATTTGCGTGCGGCACAAAGTAATAATTTTATTAAATTAAATAGAGCAACGCACTCTAGAGATTGTGCACTCAAAATCCATAAGAGTTTTCACGTAATATCATTAAATAAGATTATATTGTTCGTTATTTTTTATTTGTATTAGTTTATAAAATTTATTTCGTGTATGGCGAGATAAAGCAGCGAGCAACGCGATTGTTTAAGATTTAAATGGGGATCGCGGATAGACTTGGGAAGGTTTTTTTAAACGTTTATGAATATATATTACAAGAGAATACAAGGCGCTGCAGTCGCACGTGTCGCTCGCGCGATAAGGGTTCCGAGCCTCCACGATTTTGCATAATTCTGTTAAGCAAATGACCAGAATAATAACTCGCCGCAAGGCATATGTGACATCCATGCTGTGCTCCGAGCAAGTGCTGAACGAAATTTAGTTTCGTAGTTTACATGGCGATAGTGGAATATTTATACGAGTGCGCGCCGGATGAAACGTACATGCGCGCTTTTAACTTTCCGCGATGCGGTCGTCCGTGATAAGACTCTTTCGCGTGGATTGATTGTAGTCGAAGTTATAATTAAATTCCGACTTGTAACATTGTTTCCCCGCGTTACAATAGATACATAAATTCTTACGGTTCCACAATGCGCCCGGGATAAATGTGAAACAATCTAACGATAAATGAAATTGTTCGTTATCGACAACAGAAAATAATACAACGTATTAGTATCGACTCTTCGAACTGGAATTGACCAACGCTATAAACTGTTCCGAACATTTCGATTTATTGGTTCGGGCAGTGGTCAGCTGTAAATAGCGCGTTCTTGTTGAATTTATGAATCTCCACGAAACACTGCGGTGCGTAAAAAAAAAATAAAATAAAATAAAATAAAAATAAAAATAAACGCTATATTTGTTAATGGGCAGCGAAAGAGTCGTAATTTATCGCTGCCGAGAGCGAACGTTTCAATAAGTACAATTTATATCTCGCTGTCGATAAATTAACAAAATTAATCAGATTATTTCTATCCGTCTGTCTTGTTTGTTTTTTTCTTCTTTTTTTTTTTTTAATCCGCAACACACAAAGTTATTATTAAAATAAACGTGAAGCTCACGGTACACGCGCCGTTTTGAATCGAGCGGCGCACAATCTCCACTTGCGAAATTAAACTTCGTTCCCTGAAGCTTTCTAGCAGTGCCCGGCTCAATAACGCGCTTTCGCTCACTCGCTGCGACTCCTTTCAAAGAGCTCTTTGAAGCGCTCGCACTTTAACGAGCATGAGGTCTGTCATCCTGCAAAATCGAGCCGATACGCATCATTCATCCCACCCCGTAATCCGTCTCTCCACCGAGTTCCAGAAGTTCTACCCGAGCCCTTCAGCCCTCCTCCCTTTCCCCTCCCCGTTTCTCTCTTCGTTCTACACATCGGGGCTTCCCTCGTATCTCTCCCCTAACTTAAAGCAGGCTCGTTTAAGTGCACGATGATTCCGGAGTCTGGGTTATGCAACCGAATCCCGGAAACTACGTCGGCATCCCGCGCGCGCGTGTCTCTGTTCAAAACGGAGAAAGATATCGTTCCCATTTCGAGTCCCGATAATCCCTCGGCGATTATCCCCCTTTGAAGTGATACCCAGAGCAAGCGCGTTCGTAGTTTAACGAGTAGAAATCGAAATTGCTCGTCCATACACGCGCCGAACACTCGCAATTTATCTCGCCACTGAACTCTCTCACGTAGACAGCCGAAAATTTCAAGTTTAATTGACTGAGTTCCATTGAGCGAGAGTTTCAATCGAGAAATGATTTCACCGCGCGAACAGAATCAAAGCGTGTAACATTTGCATTTTTTTCACGCCATAAAAGAAATTATTATTATCACGTATATATAACTCGCCGAGTTTTTGCTGATTGAAAGTTCTTCTCCGACAAAATAGCTGATTAATTTCGCACTTTGTTTTCTCTTCTCAAGGGTGTTTTTGCTTCTCAAGAAGGATTCAGTGCACGCCGTTCTGAAGGTTATCCGCGTGACATTCTGTTTGAGCGCATGCAGATACATCGCCAGAGACAGAGCTACAAATTGTACAACATAATCAACCTTCTATTAATCCTTGGACCGTTTGCCCGTATGAACTAATGACAGACCCAGAATTGCCTTTGCGCATGCACGTTTGTTCCCAGTGTTCCTTCTCGCTAATAAATCAATGACGGCGATACGCTTTGTCGTTAATTAGAGCATTTGTAATCAAACGTGCCTTGCCATGTAAGCACTAATAATCTTCCGTTTGTAATTTGCATATCGCGTGTCGCGTAAAGCATCTGCGCAAATATTCCGGAGCAACTAATCCAGTGAAATGTTTAATGGGCGTTGTCCTTGGATACGCAATTAAAGTACACGCACAAAAAATTTTACTCTAATCAGAACAAATTAATATACAGGGTTCTGAAAGTTTTCTTAATTTACTAATGGACAGTTAAAAAACCTGTCCGTTACACTGTATGTTTAAAATTATTTTGTTGTTGTAAAACTCGCGAATTTTTCGCGCGCGCGCGCGTGTGCGACCATTAAATTGAATAGAATCAAATTTAGATAAGCGCAAGTTCAAACTTCTCTCTCTCTTTCTCTCTCTCGTACATATACAGCACGCACTTCTGCATCACATCTATTTTACTTAGAGATTTTACGGCAAAACACAAGGAGAATTTGAACGTCTTTTGTATCCATCTCGCGAGCGTCACTTCCTATCTGTTCGCACTTTAATGAGACAACCATCGTCGCATCCAGCTTTGTGTACGCAAAATGCATATAATGCAAGTAAGCGTTAGCGCTTGGCCTACATGTCGAGGTCGGAGCGCTCATTATTGCGATCCTTTATGTCGCGCTGCCACTGTTGCGCCGTAGTTGTACGTCTATATCATTTCGCCGTATACTCTAAGCTCCGTGCATATTTCTGCTTCAGTTCATTTCGTCGCGAGAAACGCGTAGCAGACGACGTAGCGCAAAACAGTTTCCCGCGTGCGTGCGCGAGCACTTTTCTTGCGCGTTCAGAGTTTATTTAATTAAGCCGTTTTCGAGCCACAGTCGAGGGTGATCATCAAATCGTCCCTTTTGACGCGGGTAAAATTACCGTTCGCGCTCTATTAAGCGCATATTTATGGAAAACGCTTTCACGTGTAAGTTCGACGGTATTGGCCGAGAGAGTCTACGGTAGTAGATTACTGGGGGCGGCAAAAGGAGCCGTCAGATGCGATAACTGGCTATAGTAATGAAAAGCGGTAGAAGAGAGGGAATACATTATCGTCGTAGCGCACGTCTTCCCTATTTGAGAGAGAGAGAGAGAGAGAGAGAGAAAGGAGAAGACATCGTTTCCGCGGAAACGAACGGAAGTAGCGCGCGTTGCTATTAGATTCGCGAATCGAACGATAACTCATTTCATAATTAATACGTCGGCGGAACTTAATTAAGAGACATCCGAGGTGTTTAGAGTTGCAAGATGTGGATTTTTACAATACAAAGTTTCGACTTGCCGCGGAATCGCGGAATTGCCGCAGTTCGCTCGGATTGCGTGTTTCCCTCGCGTTGTAATTATATTACACTGACGAAAGAATTTGCATCGTTTGTGAGAAGCAAAAGCAAAATCACGCGAACGCGAGATTAAAGTAGTTTGAATAAAATTTAATATTAATTTTGCACATTGTGTCATTAAGCAACTCTGTGATGCATGTTTTTGTTATATTATATAAATCATATTAATATTTTATATTCGTAATTTTTTTATATATATCTTGAAGCACACCCGTTGGCTTGCATTATCGCGATATATACAACTGTCCCTTGTTACAATTGACCCGCCCAAGTCTGTTTCCAGACATCCGCACCGAAAATGCACGGAACCGCAAAGCGTTAATGCACAAATGCTTACGTTTCTACTAAGAGCACGTTCCTACGAGCGTGCATACGCTGTCAAAATACCAAGGATATGCAAAGCGGAAATGCACGGAGATGTTGCCAGAATGCATTCCGCGAATACAATCGGAGACGGTAACCTTTGACACGTGTCACAAAGGAAGCGTAAATAAACTTCGATCGCGAATGCAATAACATCAAGTTATCGCGATAATATAAATTGTACATTTTTGCAATTAAAATTTATATAATTTAAGATATAAGAGTTAATTAGGCAATACACAAAAATATCGATAAAATAAAATATTCGTGTTTTTTCATTGAAATTTAAGTATATGTACGGAATTTTCATTTAACACCTCAGTAAAACAGAAAATCCATAAATTGCTCATGCAAACACAAAAGAGATCTTTAAAGCCCTTCGTGCGTGCGCCAATATATGTATAGATTAATATTTTATAATATAAAATCATACGCGTAATAACAAAATTATATACGGACGGGAATTACCGTGACCTCTCAAAATCGCATCACTGAGGCAAATGACGCGCGATATTTTATTCATGGCCGCGGTAAAGCGATCAAGGGAAATTGGAGATACCGATCGCGAGCTGGCGCCTGGCATGACAACCGGTTGACGTATCGCGAGACGGGATGTATGAAAATTCAATTCACGAGAAATGGAAAGGGAGATGCTCGCGCGCTGCATCGGCTTGCTGCAGCTTCAGTACCGGCGTAAGTACGGCTTGCACGTGCGAACTACGTAAATATATATACGATACCCGATGTACGTGCGATATTGGAAAACGTGTGTGATACTATCCCTCTCTGTTCCTCTCATTTACTCACTCTCGTTCTCTCTTTTTCTCTCTGTGATCTCTCTATACACGTAGCTTCAACAGATTTCCCTGCGCGACATACTTCTACACGCAAGTACATCTAGTCGCTCACGTATAGAATTTTCGCGTCGATAGATGACAGGAGCTATCAGAAACTTCATCATTGTTATCAATGTTTCATCATTATATCTACTGTATATGTTGCGAGAAACAAACCTCTTGGGAAAACACGTATTTTTTTCTGCTGTTACATAAAAATTTCAGCTACCAAGACTCACAACAAAATATATTTTTCATCCAATTATTTGTATATACACACGCGTCGGAGATAACTATAAATAGAAATGATCAAAAAATTGAAACGAAAATATTGCAAGATATATCGTTTACATAGCGCGGTAAAAAACAATAATTTCCACGTACACACAGTACGAGATCGATCGATGCAGAGAGAAACGCATTTTACTAATTACGAAACTCTCTACGTGTGCGACTGTGCTACGTATACTCGTACTTTCCGAACTAAACCTAATTATTTACAGGCCATGGCAACCGCGCGTATTCTCGTTTTCCTGTACTACTGTTCCATTCGCGGTTTACGTTGTTTCTTCTCCGCGCTCGCGCCGCTATCAGAACCTCGAAGCAGCTCTCGAATTTCGGTTATTGCAAACTGCGAAATGACCGCCCGACTTTTTCGCAGCCGAAAAACCGACGTTCCAGCTGCATCGGCCAAATTGAGTTCATCCTTTTCGAGAGTATACCGCAAATTGAACGGCGCTCTAATGACTTCCCGTCGCGCGCGATGTTTATGGTGTATTTATAGGTCATACGTGCCTTCCGGGCGCGATGCGCGCTCACGCAACATACATAAAAGTACATCGCGCTGTGAATCGCGCGAGGGTTTCGATTATTTTCCACCCCGTACCACATCCCCCCTCGAAACTTTGCGCGAGAGACGACGAAGTGTTGTCGACGGCGGCGGCGGCGGCGGCGGCAGCGGCGGTTGCCGCGACGGAGGTGCAGAATAAAGTAAGCGGCGATGATAAACGAGGTCGATAAACCGTGCGCGCGAAGAGAGACAAGCGTAGAAGGAAACTCGAAACTCCCGACGACGAACTTTATTAGTCTTATGGGCTTGAATTATTAATATATCGCGGCGGTTAAAAAGAAAGCTGACTTACTACTCGGCCGCATGAAGGTTTAAGAAGAGCTCGCTAACGATAATTAATACTAAAATCCATGAATAAACCACGAGTAAAGTACTTGATTCATGCGATGTTGAGATAAGAGATATAATAAATCTCTTGCAAACAGAAAAGAAGTAACTTAAAGAAAGATAAATATTGAACATTGATTTTGTTTCTTCACCACAAACACGATTATTTGATTAAAGACACTTTTGTCATTTATATAAACTATTGATCCGTTTATCCAATTGTCTCGTTTACCGATTATACAATATAACGATAATTACGATAATCTTGCATAAAAACATATAAGATTATCGACGAGATTACGAAATCATTCAAACAAATTGTATACACAACATTGATCACACAATAAGATTCTCTTCGTGATGCAAGATCGCTGCTCGGACACAAAAAACCGATACGTCATTAAATCGAAATGTCACGTAGTCGGTGTCTCACGTGTTCGCTTTTAAAAAACAACGTTTACGAATGAATCCTGAGTGATTCAGCATCGGTATACGCACGAATAAGAGAGCGCATATGATTATTTTTCCACGAGAAACGTGATAGAACATTCTCGGGTGCTGTACGTGCAGTTTCGAGCGAGAGAATTGTCTTTTCGTTATACCTACACACATACACACACACACACAAACAATGATCTCTCTATACGACATAGTTTATGGCAGTAAACTGCTTCTAAGTTGCAACACATAAGGCGATCTTGTCTTTGCGTCGTGTGTGTGTGTATTCGCGAGTACACGTATGTCGTCGTCTGCGGTACCTTCGAACGTGACTCGTTACTCGCAAAAGGGATTGACGATGAATAGAAGGAACTGACACGTCGAGCAGGATTGGGAGAAGCTTAAGTGAGGAAAGAGCAAGAAAAAGCGTGTTTCCTTCGAACGCTTTGCTCTTGCATATTTCAAGCGCGACTCGGTACACACACGGTATGTCTCTCTCTCTATTCACGTCACACGGCGCGCATGAGAGATTCGCAACGTTTCTTACATCAAACAAACACCGCGATTAAATACTGCTTGATAAATTGTTTATTTTTTTATTTTTCAAAGTGTGAGAAATTTTTACGTAAATAATTCTATCTTTTCCATCCGTTCTTTTCAAGCGTTGAAGAAATTCAATTACTTATAAATTATTATACATTGTACTGTTTATATATTATTATACATTGTTGTGCGCGGTTTTACAGCACGCACATACCACCGTAATATTAGGAGCTTGTAATACGTAAATTCCTTCTCAAATAGCTTATAAGATATCCGGATAGCGCACGGTGTATACCGAAGAGGGATGAGAGAAAGAGAGAGAGAGAGAGAGAGCGCGTTTCTCCCAAACCTTTTGACTCCCCTTCTACAACAGAGGACAGCCAAAGCGCGATTATCCGACCGCGAAATTGTCCTGAACGCCACTTCCTGGCTTCCATCCACCATCCCTTTCCCTCATTTTACATCGTTCCTATCGCCCATCTCGCAGCGGTAGCACAAACCATCCTTCTACAACTCGTCGTCGATTCTCTCCCGTCCCACCCTTCCCTCTTTTTTACCCGCATCGTTGTTCAACCACTCCGTGGAATATGTATAGTAGCGAAAACGCACCGCGATCAAAAGCAACAATCACGGTGTATACGCGAGAAGGGTTTGAAGGAGGGTTGCGACCGAGAGAGAGAGAGTGAGTCGTCGTCGCAGAAGAGCGAATACCTCCGCGAAAACAGTACAAAGCATCGCAAACAATGCCCGAGGATTTAGACAGTTGGCGCGATCAAAATGGCCGGGCAAACCACCGCCTGTAACCCACACCCTTCCTATTCCACTCCCCTGTCTCGCTTTCTGTACGTATGCATGCAACACGCTTTTGGTTTTATGGGCGTGAGTGGCCGGAAAAGCGATCTTCTGAAAACAAAAACAAAAAAAAAAGAGAGCGAGAGAGAGGGAGAGAATAAAATAAAACGCGCGGCAACACGCTGGAAGGGCGGCGGCGGCGGCGGCGACAGTCATACAGTTGCAGCTGCGTCACGCAGACGCGATGTGGGGATGCTGGTTTCCATTTTTGCTTTTCGCGGGATGCTCGGCACGTTTCGTTTGCGCGGTGCGACGTATCTGTTCCGCGGTTCTAAGGTTTGACAAGATCAAGAAACGCGTCTCGACGCCCAAGCACGAAATACTGAATTTTGAAACACTGGAGAGAGATGCGTCGTTTGATTATTTGGCTGAAATTATAATATATACTTAGGTATCATAATCCGCTTTAAATTTTCCTTGAGTGATATCACATTAAACTTAAATTTATTAAGAGATTCATTATAAACTTTTCGTCCCCGCAAAACTCAGGCATACCGCTGAGACATTGACGAGTGATAAAGTGCACAGACAGTGAGTTTCGGGATCATGAACTCGTAAGTTTGACGTGCAAATTTGCAGGGTTACCGTAACATGCGTACTCTTGAAGTTGCCAGCCATATAATGAGAAGTTTCCATAATATCGTTTAGGACGGAAAATCTATAACCGGAGTTTCTCTCTTGGAATATTATCTTATCTCTCCCTATTTTCAACTGATTTTAACACCGATAAAGCGTGTCACCGAGAAAAGATATCAACTAAAACGTGTTAAATTCTAATGCATTATATTATCATTTTACAATATTTTACATTATATCAAAATTAAAAAAACACTTCTCTCTCCCTCTCTTTTTCTCTCTCTGAGATAAGAACAAATAAAGCTAAAAAGTACTAAAAATAAATCCTAATTAAAGTGAATTTCTTTCTCTCTCTTACTCTATGCGCTACTCTACGATTATACAACTTTATCTGCGTGATATATATTTGTTGACAATTCTATAGCACTCAGCAGATGATGAAACCTATCACAATCCGTCAACCTCCGTTCTATAGACGTAGACATCGAAGCTCGTTTGATTTTTATTCGAAAATATAGAAAACCACATTGCCACGAGAAAGTTAAGAACTTTTCACGACGATGTTGTCTATCATCTACCTGTCCGATCTATCGATCACTCGCGACGGACGCGACGTCGAGTATCACTCACATCACCGACTCCCTATTTTATACACGCAGGTTCGATATAATACGCACGATCGCGCAGGACACAGGCGCAGGAAAGCCTCCGTGTATTACACGCTCACGTATAATAATGATCGATAGCGATTAGAGCCGTCTATCAAGCCAGCCGACCTAGGTGTCGTTGGCGCGAGGGTGCACAGGGAACAGGGTCGTATACGGCGCGAACATATCGAACGGGATGACCCGTTGTATACTTATACGAACATCGCTCTCCGCATGATTGATGACGAATCCCTCTGAGCCGGATCGACAGTTCCATGCACGGATCCACTTGCCGTTATTATTAGGCAGACATTTTCGTGCAAGAACGTGACTATCGCACGGAAAATTCAAAACATCTTTAGAATCAAAAATAGCATTCTATCAATATGTAATTGCGTCTGTCTGTATCGCTAACTTTAGAATATGTTGCTCGATTAATTAAATACATAAGTAATTTCCAATTTACAGATCAGACCAGAAATAACGATGTATAAATAATAAATATTGGTCAGGTTATCTCTCACGAAAATATTTGCAGCTTGCGCAGGATGTATTAACTATGAAAAATTCTCGGAAACTAATTGCGACCTATATTTCTCATGAGGTACGACAATACTCAATGACACTTATTAATAATAATCTTGATAAACGTACACGTCGAAGTTATTTTGAAACTTATTCAACGCTGTATATTCAATATTTTTAACATAGCACTGCTGTTGTTCGTTCACGAAGAATTGTTAATAAATATTATCAGATATTTATATCGCATATCGTCGAAATATAGGTTAAAAAATGGTTCTATAAAAATAAAGTATTTTAATTTTTCAAATCTAATAGCGTTGAATAAAAGAAGTTCATCTTTTATTCATATATAATTTTATATAATTATTGTTCTATATAAATTATTTCTAACTGTACAGTATAAGAATTTTTTAAATAAATTTACTTCAAACTGAAAAGATATTTTGATTTAGTTCGCTAGTATCTCTCTTTTCTGATTATATATTGCTGAAAAAGACAAGTAAAGTAATAACATTTGTCAAGAACAAGTTTGCACTGATAAAATTTGTCGCACATAAAGCATAACAAGTATATTTTTTTTATTCATTACTTGCACAATTTTCGTTACTTACTTTTTTCACGATGCTCTTCGTGAAATTCGCTTCGAAACTTTCCGGAATTACGATCGCTAATTAGTAAAAACGCGTAACGATCGTGTTTTGTTTTTCTTTTTTGTTATTAAAACGATTCGCAATGGCAAATACAGAATGTATAAAATATTATATATTCTCGGCTTAAAAATATTTTATATGTAATATTATAAGTTATTAATAAAACAATATAACAAAACAGAAAATGTTTACTGCTCATTTGTAAGCGTAAAAAATATTGAAAATTATTTAAAAGCTTTTTGTATTGCATCTCTGTTAATTTTTAGAAAACACTGACTTTATGTGAATAATTTAAAAGATTTTCACACAAAAAAGTAATGTTATTGTGTTTTCGTCTAATTTTCGATTCGCGCGGATTCGGCTTAAAAATTTAAATTCAATAGCATTGCAATAAATTGTCGAAACAATCTTACAATCTCGGGCATTCGATGTCTTGGTAATAGAACCGTGAAGTGGCAATGTCTCTCGCACAACAGTGCAAATACACTTCCGGAGATCTCGGCAAGGATCTTAAAGAGAGTGTTTGGCTGCCTAGCAAACTCTCGAGCGATAATCTCCCGCTCCGTCAGCATCGCATTCTTCTCGCAAGGCAAACGCGCGAAACGTTCTCTAAGAGGATTGTCACGGAAGTCGAGGCAAATAATACTTGGACACATTGTAGTTGGGTTAACAATCATATACCATTTACATATATTGACATAAACATAACGCGCACAAATCGTGACATCGTTAAATTTCACTGCAATGTCTCCGCAATCGGTTAATGGTAACTAATTGAGAACTCGTCTCTTTTTTGTTTTTTTTGTAAATGTATCTAAAAATACGCAGTTTCTGTTTTCTCTACTTTTAGATTAATCAAGAATGGAATTCGTTACGAAATAAATTTTCCGCAAGAGGCAAATCCATGATTTCAATTTAGAATTTAAAGTTTAATG
>QVNV01024781.1:0-26822 GCA_014825455.1 Pseudomyrmex pallidus | reverse complement strand
GCGTACCAGAGCATCGAAGCGGCAGCCCCCACCACCTCCCACCTCTTCGATGCTCTCGATGCTCGGGTGCACGATCTGGCATCTCTGGTGCGCAGCAGCATCGCGCATATAGAAAGGCTTGTCTACATTAGCGCAAATGCGGGTTCTTGGTCTCTCTCATAGAATTGACCAATTACGATTGTACGACAACTCAGCAAATGTTACGGTGAACGCCACAATCGGGCGTAAAAGTAAGAGCCAATCACGTTTGATTGTCATAAAGCAGCTTGTTCTGCAGAATGCAGAATGCAGCCATTGAACGCGCGTGTCGTCACACGATCGACATTTACGTACGTTTACTACTCTAGTTTACTTAAAAAAACGTGGGTGAAGAGGACGGACACTACGAGCGATTTTAAACAGGCGGAAACATCTGTCTCATTGATTACAAGTACGAAACGCATTTAACAAGAATCACTCAGGATGGCTAACTCTAATATCACAGATATAACAGAGGAAGATGCAGCGGATCTGCAATTTCCTAAAGGTAAGCAATGCATTTTCTGATCGCAATAACCGGTAATAGGCACGCCATGTAACTAACCTCACTTTTGTACGACGGTGTGTGTGTGTGTGTTACAAGAGTTAAAAGAATACAAATTCGTCACGAAAACGTCTTTAAAATGGAAAAAGTCGTAATTTACGTTCACGTAAGAGTGGACACTTCTCAACTAGTTATTTTATAATTTTGACATATTTTACAATCTGAAAAATGGAGAGACAACGTATCATGAGTTAGATTTCTCAGAACTACGCTTTGTTATGATTATACTACTCGTTTCCATTATTATTGCCCTTATAATGTTGCATCATTGTTAAAATAGTGTTCAGACATTATTGGAGCAACTCTATGTGTAACAGCATTGTAAAGTAGAATAGTGAAGTAAATATGATTTTGATGCGTGTTAAGTTAGATTCGATTTTCTTATATAAAATAACATATAAGCCAAGAAAAAAATGGTATCTTTTTCTCAATGCTATGAAATTTATTAATAACATTCAAAATGATAAAGAGATGAAACTGAAATGTTGGTGTACATATTTAGAGTTGCATGAGGTTTAATATAATATTCTAACAGTGAGAGAGAGAGACATTTGGTGTTGTATCTTGATAAGAAACAGAGGTTCACAGTCAAACAACAAAGATATATATTCAGTTTCTGCATCGTTTTTTTTTTGTTTTTTTTTTGTTTACTAATATTGTAATAACAATAGGATGCCTGCACATCGGAATGACGCTGGTTAAGGTTACGATTTTCCTCTTTCAGACTGTCCATTGAATCCAACGAACAGTGTTGACTCTGATGTTGAACTTGAGGTGTCAGTTCTGAAGGACGAAAGTCTTGCTTCAGACTCGTTATGCCGCATGTGCAGGATGGTTCTCACGGAGCCGTATATTCGTTGCGCTGTGTGCGCTAATGTCGATTTGTGTCCTTTTTGCTTTGCCAACGGGTGCGAAGTTCACGAGCACAAGAACGATCACGACTACGTGATCATAAGAAACGAATTTCCTCTGATCAGGGATAGCGATTGGACCGCTAAACAGGAACTCGAATTGCTGGATGTGATACAGCAATGCGGTTTCGGAAATTGGACGGATGTCGAGCGTAGAATACAAGGAAAATCCGCGGAAGAGTGCAAAATGCATTATCTGCAGCACTACATAGACAATCAGACCCTGCCAGGCTTGCCGAAGATCAAAGAGACCAGAGCTAGTTTGTTCAGTAGCGAACCCGTTCCTTACATGTTCAAGTTGCGAGATTTAGAGGAGCCACCGAGATTCGCCTCGGACTCGCCAAATGTCAGACTTCTGGCCGGATACAATGCGGCCAGATCCGATTTCGAGGTTAATTTTGACAATCACGCGGAAATGCTTATTTCCGATCTTAATTTCGACGAGATTCAACCTGATGACGAAATATACAACCTAGGACGGGCGTTGCAAGCGGCGGTGGCGGAGGCGTACAACAACAGATTGAAGGAACGCGCGAGAAGACGAAAGATCATACGCGATCATGGACTGATGACGTTTCGCAGGGTCATATCGTGGATGCACAGGTACGAGACTTCGATAACGAGACCGCTCACCGAGAGGCTGCTGGTATTTACGCAGCTTGTGGATGGAATGGATTTCGACTACATTATGGAGGGTCTGCACGGCGCCGGTGTGCTAAGGAGTCGCATCACCAAGTTACTGGGATTGCGGGAGAACGGACTGACGCACTTTCATAGCGTGTCCATGTTTAAGAAGCTGAGCAAACTGCGGCAGGAAAACGAGCGGGAGAGAAAACAGTATTTGAGCAATCCGGAGTACAGTTGGAGAACTCTCGGATCCGATAGCGTCACCGTTGGCGGTCCGATTTCCGTGAGCGTGCCGCGCAAACCCGCTCCGCCCCTCGTTATACAAGGCTTACCGGGATACGAGAAACTGAACGCCGAGGAGAAAGAACTTTGTTCAGTCGCGAGAATCGTGCCCGAAAGTTACTTGGATTATAAGCATCTGTTGCTGACGGAAAACAAGAAACTCGGTTATCTCAGATTGGCGCAGGCCCGTACCCTTCTTAAAATTGACGTGAACAAAACGCGAAAGATATATGACTTTTTAATACAGAAAGGATACATAAAAAAACCAACTCATTAATCATTTTGTTTTTAAGCCAACCGAGATATCGTGATGATGAGTATCACGCGCGAAATAATAGTTTTATATAAACGTGATGTATGAGTGCAACATTATATACTGTGATATGAACTGACGATCGGATCATTTGTTGCTCATTAAGAGAATTTTATAGTTTTAGAGAAAAGAGATTTATATTTTTCCCCAAACGTCTGTTTTTTTATTGTACGTATATTTATTGTTAATCTTTCTCTTCCCTCTCCTCATGTTTTGAAAAACTAAACGTTTGCACACACACACACACACACACAATCGTTATTTAATGTTTTTTTTATTTAAAGAACAATACGACGCAACAACTTTTTATAATTGTTTAATAATTTTCAAAACTGGACAAAAGCATTTTTTGTCTATATCCATTTGAAAGAAAACGCAATTACATTCTCACATGTTCTGTTGCAAAATACTAGTTAAGTTGACGCGCTAAGTATCAAATTCCTTCGCAGAATTTGAAAACGCAGAAACTTTATTGATATCGGAAGTTTACATGCTTCTGCACCATAGACAAGCTCAAAATGAATCGGCGGAGGAGGAACAAGAATTTTCCGAAGTTTTCATGAAAAGTTTAACGTATACAAACCGATTTGGGAAATTGAAGAATAAAGAAACAATTGCAGCCGTTAGGAGGTAAGTTATTTTTGGTTCGGCGCCGTCAAATATTTATACAATTTCTCTTTTTTGAAGTATTGTACAATACACGGAAACGCTCTTGAATTAAAAATATAATTTATATCACAGAGAAAACATTTAAAATTGAAAATATAAGTACACGTCTAGAAACACATAAAAAAAACCCGCATAATTCAATTTAAATGCACGTTGTTGTAGTTTGTTGAGTCAGAAGAAACTCCACAAGTTCGAAATCGCTTCGCTAGCCAACTTGTGTCCGGAAACTCCGGAGGAAGCGAAGGCATTGATTCCTTCGTTGGAGGGACGTCTGGAAGACGAAGAACTCAGAACGATATTAGATGACATACAAACGAAAAGATCTTTGCAATACTGAGATAAGTTCTATTATGTATCTTTTTTACTTTTTCTATATCAGTTTTTTACGGTTTTTAATTTTGTTCACATGAAAGTTACTTTCATATAGATTATATTGACTTTTTTTTTAACCTCTTATGTTGCTGCAGATGAGAGATTTCACGAAACAGTAATTTTTTTAGCGAAAATTTTATTTTCCGTCAATATACGCGCGTTGTAATTTAATAAATTTTACTGTGTGTTAAAATCCGCATCTACTGTTACAACCACTAATTAAATACTGCGCGATCAACCTGACACTCATGTGTATGTGCTCTTATCTGTCACTATGTTGTCATCAATTATTATTCAAAGAAATTATTGATGGGAGATGTAAACTGTTAAAAGTTTAACTTCAAAGTTTGCTTTTATTTATCATTAGTATATGCGTACTGTAAGCTCTTATCTTTTAGGAATTATTTCCTCGTACCAAAAATATATATTGTAACGTATTGAAATAAAAAGAAAACAATAAACGCCAACAATCTGTTTTTCCAAACACTTACTCACAGAACAAATTCTTTATTGCGAATCTAAAACAAAAACAAACCAACATGCTAGAAAGACATTCGCTCCGTCAGAGAAATCGTATTCGGTTACCTAACTCCGGCAATTTGCGACAGGTCGGGACAACTCGCGAAAGAACACGACGCTAATCGCGCTGACAACAACCGCGTATTACCAACGCGGTAATTATGGTTAGCTTGGCATGAGATACTGAGCCCTTCTCATTATTTACACACACACACACATACACATTACAAAGTTTTCTTTCTAGGCAACTCGCATGACTTAATGCTCGTTTTACAAAGCCGAGTTTACGATAAGGATCGATAATGTCGTTCCACCTATCACTTATCGCGAATTCTAACTACCATGCTCTGCAATGAAATTCTTGATTTTTCAGGTTCTTTTTTTTTTTTTTTTTTACGAACGATATTTTATATCATATTCGTTTTTTTTTAGATACAAATTCATATAAATATTTTTTAAATTATTTAAATATTGAATAATATTACAATTTAATCGTTATTTTAAATATCTAGTTTCGTTTTTTCTAAATTAAAAAGATAGAAGACATTTACATCGTCAACATCGGTCTCCTATCTTTTTCACTGCAATCTACAAAATTAATTGTTACATTGAAAAATAAGTAATGAAAAACAACAGCAGAGCTAGTGAAAGAATATTTCTTACTTGTTTAAAATCAAAATTTAAAACAGAATGTGCAAACAACTCAAAATATTCAGGAAAATAAGATACAAATATTGTTACGTAAAAATATCTCGAATAAAAACTCTTGATAAACCATCTACTTCTGTTTTGCGACTATAAAAAATGTTACGCTGTAGTCGCAACGCCAGTCGTTTTATGCAAAACGTCTCTGTCATGCCTCGAGCGGAATGAAAAGATGCAATTTCAATGATTATAGACATTTTATTTTACAGCTTGTAGCGCTTCTGGACATTCTAGTAGTTCTCTCGAATGGCAATTATCAAGGCATTTATGAGTCGTTTATTCTTCGTTTTATGCGAATTTTCCGCCTAAAATAAAAAAAGCGCCGTACAACGTCGTCGCGCGCGATATCTCGCGAAAGAGGCGCTTACATACCCGGGCGTATATATAATGACTCTCGCATTAGTGGCAAGAAGAGCGGCGCCGTCGTTGGCGACACGTAGTAATCGGCGACAGCACCGCTCCCACGAAGAGGTCTCTTAAGATAATTACGACCCTTAATCGTCTGTAAACTCGGAGAAAATGCTGCAGGCTTTATCGCGGCGAATTGCGCACAACTGGCTAGTTCGATAGCGGAATCGAAACGATTCTCGTAGAAATGCCATCCGAACGCGGTGCGCAATCGACGCGAATCGGCGGCGTATAGAAATAGCTGCCGCGTGTAATCGCGCGTTTGCGAGTAAATTGTAAGTAGGGAATTTAAAATGGCGACGATTTATCTAAATAATATCGAAAACACAAAAACAACTCAACGACGCAGCACTTGTTTTGAAAGAATGTTCTGGTGAGGTCGTTTATCGTGTGTTTTTACAAAACTTGTTATTGCTCATAATGCAATAACAGAAATGAGAAATCACGTCGCGTCCGTTGAGGAGAAATATATTGCGTGAATTATTTTCGCGTAATTCACGTGTAATTACTATATGAAAAATCGAAACTTTAATTGATACACTCGCGTCGAGATATTCTGCTTTTATCGTTCGAAGCAACAGATATATATCCTCACACACACACAGTTTTGCGATTTTAAAATGAAAATGTAATTGAGCCATTAAGATATTTGCATAGTGCAGTGTAATGGTGAGAGAGAACGCTTATTGTTGTTTTTTCCTTTTCGATATAACGTTATTTTTTGCGAAATCGCGTGTCAAATACGAGAAGAAGAAGCACGCTCTAGAGACCGAAATAGAGCTACTGAAACGTGCAACAAGTCTATATTCGCGGTGTGAGAGTCTGGCGGCCAATCGATGGAATCAATTTGCATAATGTATACATGCGAACGTGTATGCCCGACAATGCCTCGATGTCGTGAACTGTCTTTATAGCGGAATAGAGAACGTTGAGACGTTCGCTAACGTCGAGAGGATCGAATTAAACAGCTAAAGACCCTGAAGATAAAACCCCGGTGTATTTCAAATAGATATTGCGCAATTAACACACGCACTTTTGTACACAATCTGATTCGATCGAACGATTGTTTTTGTCAATCAACAAAAAAAAAGTTGTCGCTTGTTCGGATCGGCATAAAAGTCGAGAAACTATTCAATTTCGAATAAAATCTCAAAAATGTTAAATCAAAATGATTTACGATTTCGCGTAAAACAATTTAATGTTTTCGAAACTTTAACGAGGTTTCGCGTTTTAAGCGAGTTTACAATTTCTCAGAGCACCGAGAACGATTGTCAAACTAATGACGCTGCAGGACACGCTTCTGTTGTTTTAATGCGCTTTTAAATGAGGCGGAAACTAGTTTGAACTGTCGGGTTTTATATCCGTGACGGGTAAACGACGATTAATAACGCACGGTTAAAAATATTCACCACTAGAGTTACGTACATACATTAAAAAATATATTGTAATTTGCGTAGAGATAAAAGTACGCGTATATAATTTATACACGTAGCATTAAATTACATTGTTTATAGACGTGTAAAAGATATATGCGATGACGAAATCAATTTCCGAATAACTGTCTAAAATTTACAACTTTTCTAGAAATGATTAAACGCGCGATTTACTTAACAGGATGAAGAAGAATAAAAAAAAAAAGAGCAAAAGCCACAAGCGGGTGAACGAGCGTGCGGTACATCGACCTGCACGCTGCACCGCCAATGATCGAGTGAGGGTGCGGATCTCGCCGACCAGGCGTCGCAGTTGGTTCGGTCGCGCTCGGGTCGCCGCGGCCGAAGGTTGCCGAGCGCGCGCGGAGCGCCAGCGCGGCGAAGCGGTTCGGTCAAAATATATTCAGTATATTCTAAACAGGCGCGCGCGCGAGACACGGTGTCACGTTTGCCTCCGCGAGCGCGCCCGTCATCGCGCATCGTTGCCGTCGACGACGACGATCAACGTCTCTCTCTCGATATATCTCGCACGACGACGTCACCGCATTTTACACACATTTTGCGCGTTCGGACATACGTGAAACAAACTCCGAAAAACTCGATTACGTACGTGCGACGAAGCCGGGAAAAACTCGTTTCTTTCTTTCACCCTCGGCGTTTTTAAAAAACCGCGCGTGTTCAAAAGGAGAAACGTTCGCAACGCAGAGAAGTGAAGACTCGAGCAAATCAATCGGTACCATTAATTTTCTCCTTCTCCTCCTCCTCCTCCTCCCTATCATCCTTCTCTCTGTCTTTCCTTCTGTATTATTTATCGTTTCCTCTCTCTTGACTTCTGTCCTGTTTCTCCCGCACTCTCCGCTTCCTCTGCCTCTTCTCCCTCTTTCCGTCTTTCTCGTTCTTTCTTTCGCGCTCTTCTCCGCGCTCGACGTCGCCGTCTCGCGGGGTCAGTGCCTGCTCGATCGGATCCTGAGCAGGAATACACCGGCGGAGAAGGAAGAGAGGAGGAAGACGATCTTTCTTCCTCCTCGGCGAGAAAGTGCAACTGCTGCTGCTGCTGTTGCTGTTGCTGCAGCAACGCACGCACGCACGCACGAACGCACAAACGCGCGCGCGCGCACGCCACGTACTCCGAAGAATCTTTTTTTTTTCGGCTGCTCCGTTTTTCGCGCCACGCAAAAGAACGATTGTGACAGAGCACGGGGAATCATCGTCGCGCGAGATTCGACAGATAATTTCAGGCAAGTCGAACGAGAATCGTTGCTATTTGATTTGCCGCTCGTTTCATTCGCGATGCAGGAAACTCACGTTCGCTCGGTTCTTATCACGCCGCGCTTCGCGTAGTATCATTTGCCTTTTTGCTCTGTTCCCGTCGTACACCCCCCCCCCTCCTCTTTCTCCGTCTTTTTCTCTCTCTCTCTCTCTCCTGTCGCATCACATTCTATCTTTCTTTTTCTCACTCTCGCACCAGTGCGTTTAATCCGTGCCCTTTCTTTCTTTCTCACTCTTCTCGTTCCTTCGCGATCTCGTTCGTCATCTCGCTCGCTCGCTCGCGCCGCGTCGTGTTTTCTCGCGAGCGAAATACGAGAAAAAGGAAAATCGGCGCGCGAGTGATACGGCCACGCCACGCGCGAAACGGAGAGACTTCTCATCGTCTTCGAGGAAGAGAAAAAGATCGAAACTGAGCCGCGAGTTTGTGTTTTTGTTTATTCAGAGCAGAGGGACTGCACCTGGTAACCACACGCCGCACCTCGCCCCGCACTGTTGTATATTTTATATATACGCGAGAGAGGAAGTGCGAAGTGGACGCTTCGGAAGGACGTCGCTGGAGGAGAAAAAATTACGAAAAAAAGTAAGTGGTTTTCTTTCGTGGTGTCTTTCTTCACGGCGGTTGTCATCATTAATATTGAAAGCGAAATTTATTAAAACGCGCAAAAATGTGCGACATCTCTATGAATTCTAATTTAAAAATGTCCGACTGGAGGAGATCGTTTCGATTCGAGAGAGAGAGAGAGAGAAAGACAGAGGCTTTAAATTTTATCTCGGTGAAGATAAAAAGACAAAAATGACGAGAAAAAAACGTTTTGCACAAGTTTACGTAATTCGCCGTTTCGAGCAAGTCGATTTTTAACTCCGCTTACAGACGGGATCGATCAAAGTGTTAACTTGCGTCGGAGCATTTGCGAGATGTATCTCATTGCTGCATTAAACACGTAAAGCACACCGTATTATACTTGTGTGTAAAATACGTAGAACGAAAGACGCTAGTCATTAGTCACGCGAATATATTTTACCCCCGCATTGTGTTGTAAGGGCGAGACTAGATTCGTTCGGGGCGATTGGTATTGTCGACTTAAACACACATGAACATCGTAACATTTGACACGCAAATGTTCGGAGCGAATGACTTCGCTACTATTACATTCGATGCAACTCTTTGCGCGCGTGTATGTTACGTTGCATTCACGTACGTTCGTATTCTTCCTCGCAACAGGCGAGGGGTTTCCCATGTTTTCTATGTTCTATTAATTTCAGAAATTACACACACCTCCCATTTCTCTCTCTCTCTCTCTCTCTTCTCTCTCTTTGTGCAGCTTATTTTTCGCTAAAGACAAGTTTGCTCTATTATGAATAAACGTACTCCGCAAATGGATTTAATTGCGGGTGCGTTAGATGGAATTAATTTATCGCTATAGCAGTTTACTGCGGCGAAATAACTGCGCGCGGTGAATGGAGAGAGGAGCATTAATAGACAAATAAAACAAACGCGGAGGCACAGAACATCACGCATTGAAAAGCATGACGGATGCATATAAGGCCGCTATTGCGCGATTGTACTTCTGGATGTGAAAAAAAAAAAAAAAAGTGTGTAAATTTTTGTTCAGTTTTAAAAGAACTTGTGCGATTTAACGACGCGATTTACGTGCAAGTTCTGAAATGCGTTTATTTGCGAGTATTTATAATTAACCGTTTGTGGAAAATATTTCCTCGTACTAGCAAACCAAAGAATTAATAAAAAAAATAACGCCTTTTATGTTTGTAGTTTTATATTACAGTCACTTAAAATCTCGAATTGTTTCTCGGGAAATTAAATGAAGTTATCAATTGGCATATTTCAGCTTGTACAATGTAAAAGTTTTTTTTGTGCAATGAGTCGATCTCGAATTTTAGTGAACACGATTTTGATTTTCGGTGTTTTCCATTTTTCGTCGATTTTTATTTTTCAAGATGCTCCTTCCACATCGCGTTATTCAGCGATGAGTCTGACGTAATGGTGTTACGCGTGATGAATTAGATGGTCATAATATCGCACACAAATTACGGTACAACACGGTTTTCTATGAATGAGAGCAGGCGCGCGTTGCGCCGCACGTTGAACTTTAATTTACTCGCGAGCGAATTTTCTTCCAAGAGTGCATTTATGACGATTGCGTTTCGAAGGAGATGATATATGGGTTCTCATATTTTTTTCCGCACGAGTAGGTTGTCCGTCGTGTTTATCGATCGACTTTTGTTGTTGCAAAACTCGACGAGACGGACGGTCAGCGCGCAGGAAGTACAGTTTTCTCTTCCTCTCTCTCTCTCTCTTTCATTTACCGTTTTACTCGTTTATTAATTAAAAGATAAATATCTTTCGCGCGCACCAAAGAAGTTGGCACATAAGAAATTAAACTTTTAAAAATTAAATCACATAAAAAATTTATTCCGAGATTTTTTTAGGAGTTGAACACACGCAAAGTAAATCAACGTAGCTCGTTAATTACGTGTAGATCTTAATTTTGGACAAAAAAAGCCGCAAATTTCTTCGCGTTCAATTTGTCAGGGTTTTTTTTTATCGCGTAAAGAACAATCGCGAGAAAAGGCGGGATCTTCAATCTCGCAACGTCTCAAGAACAACGTGAAGTTGCTGTATAAAAGCGTTTTTCTTCGAATCGAACAGATTTCGCCGCGAAAAACCGGAGTCTTTTCACACGTGACAGATGGTTTCCATTTGTTGGCTGTGTAACGGTTTTGCAACGTACAATAATTTCACCCTTTCATGCCAATGTTAGTCGCGAACATAAATAATAAAAGTTGCGTCATAAATCTCGAAGTTACCACATAATCGCGGTCCACAACGGCTCATTTTAATAATTTATATAATTTTTTCAACATTAAATATACGGGGCAAAAATATATCGCAATATTATGTTAATTCGAAACACACATGCAAATATTCAAGTGGTGTAAATCAATGTAATAAATTTTCCATCACGTCACTACTATTTTCTTCGTTTATCTAGCAACGGTTATTTCTTACACGTAATATGTATATATATATCGATATCTGTATCGACGCGTAAGTTCAGATCCAATTTATATCGCGGCTTCTTGTGCGAACGAATCGTACATTTATGTTCTTGACGTGGCGTGAAAGGATTATATGCTTGCTTATATTCCTTGCCTCGCGAATTTGCAACGAAAATGCATTTCTCTCCGGGGGAGGGATTGAAAAAGTTATGTATATTTGTCATATATTACGCAACGTAACATAAGAAATGCGCCTTGTGTGTATACTTTCTAAATAATTTATTTACTCCAGAAACTACTCGCGGTTCGTCTCTATCGTTTTAATTTATCATTTGTTAATTTCCGTTGTAACGCGTTACGTTTCAACATTCTCTTTTCGAAAATGAGATAACATTCGCGTTCTAATTTTTGGCAACGGTGAATAATGAAAAGTATACATTCTCAAAGGCGGCTCCGAAAATTTTAGCAAAGGTGGTTTCAAAGCTTTTTAAAAATTACATTAGTACGTGTTACCTTGTAAAATTGAATGTAGAAATTCAATGTATAAATTATTATTAAATTATTCGCTCCAATTCGTGCAGGATCTTTTTAGGTTTTAATTATTTAAATAAATAATTCAATGATCTGTCTGTTCCACATTTAATGACAATAATAAGAGAAGAAACTTGTACATATTGTATTGAAAAAGAAAAACTTGGAGCGCGGAAACTCTCGAGCGTCTATCGGCGAATTCGGGATCTTCTCTTGCCTCTCTCGGCTTCATGCCTTTTGACGTCGACTCTGTTTTCGAATTTGAGTCACCGGTAATCGACAAATATCGTGAGAAGTAAGAACGGAAAATATTTGTCACCTCTACAGTCGCGCGAATATACAAATTTATTGTGAGAGATCAGCCAGAAAAGATGCGACAACAGAAATATATAACATGCTTCTACGGTGACATAAGATAATTTTGTTCCTACATTCGTGTTATTTAATAATCGTTTGTCGACCCGTAATTAGAGTCGAGATGCGGCAACGTAAAAAAGTTTTTGAGAAAATACTCGAATCGTTGAAAACTTTTGCGAGTTTATCCGCAGATTCGATTATAGTTTTTCAAACAGGTTCTTTTTTTTTTATCGCCGCATCTCGATCGTAATTAGGATCAATAAACTTTATTAAACGTCACAAATCAGAGCTGCACAAATTTACATTCCGTTTTACAAAATAACACGTACTTTTGTAAAAAGAAAAAAATTTTCCTCGATACTCTCAACGGCAGTTGTGTAAACTGTCTAGAAAAATATACGCAAGATATGTCTAACGTATACACACATTCTATAGAGACATATTTAGTTTTACACGCATATTAACCATCGGGTTTAGCACACAAGGTTAAAATGTAATTTTAGCTTATGTTAATTAGCGCGCGCGCGCGCGTCTATGTAATTCCAAATGCGCAGATAACATTCGTGAATTTTCATAATACAAGCCACTTGTAAACTTTTTAAATACAAATAATGAAAGAATTCAAATCAGAATTTTCGCGTCGCGTTTGCATGTTAAAAAAAGACTCACTTAAAAATATCAGCGGTTCTACCGGGAATTACGTTAAATTATAAAAGACCTGATCGTATTTCGAGAGCAAAAATGTTAATTGTAACGGCAGTCGTAAGACGTTATCTCTCTCTGCCGAATTATCACTCGGCTTCTATCACGTAGTCCTCAGTCAAGTACAAAACAAGCCATCTACGACTTGACTCAAGCTAGACGTAAGCCGCATTAGTTCGGTCGCATCTGTCAATAATTATTATCAGTGCGTGCCGCGCGTTTCGCAGACGGCTGTTGGTGCTGCCGCTGCCGCTGTGTTGCTGCTACATGCACGTTATCCGCGAAAAACACGAGCGATATCAACGACCCGTAGATATGAAGCGGGAGAGAGAGAGAGAGAGAGAGAGAGAGAGAGAGAGAGAGAGAGAGAGAGAGAGAGAGAAGGGATTGAATGAACCGTTGGAGATTAGAAAAAGCCGCAGAGACGTCGCAGAGACGAGCGAAAAAAAAAAGGAGAGATCTTAGGGGTGACGAGGGGAAAGGGACGGGGGGAGAGAGAAAAGAGGAGAGCACTTTTCAGAAGAGCACTTGCGGATTCTTAATTACCGTGACGTTGTGCGTTTCGCTCACGAACGCGATAGAGTCACGGCAATTTGGGATAAAAGAAAGAAGCAATTTGCCGGGCAAAGTATCCGAGCAATCTTCGTAATTTTAGATTCAGATTCGATAATTTTAGATTTAAATGAATTGACGGATGCGCATCGCAAACGGAAAGATAGTCAAACACACACATACACAAACGCAAAGTCGTTTGCTGTGTACAATGACGATTTTAAGATATTGCCGAGGAAACGAGTTCGCCGTGTAACTTGGAAAATCGTATAAACACACACACATACACACACACACAATAGTCCGAGGTATTTCTATAAAAGATATTTGTTTATCGGGAAGTATTTATTTTTGGAAGAACGTTTATATGAAATTGAAACCTTGAATATTCAACATTTCGTATGCAATAAAATTAAATATAGTGCGCGCGATATCGTTTCGGCAGTACGTACGTAAAATATTTATCGAACTCGGTTAATTCCACCGCAAAAAAATAAACTCGCTATTTTCTATCGGATAATATCTACGCAGATCGATCAGGCGTTTAAACCGAGTTGTTTACGATGAGGGGGCGAATTTTAGAGAAGATTTCAAAGAGCCAACAATAACAATAACAAACGTTTTCTTCTTTTTTTTTTTTGCTTAATTTCTCAATAAAACTTTAAAGGTCGGGAATATTCCTTCCCAGATCGCGTTTCGTTTTTTTTCCCGAAGAATTACGAGCTCCATTTTAAATTGATTTCATTGATAAGAAAGAAGCTACCCCAGTCACGCGACTCGAGTGACTCGCGACGGGCACTCGTTCGAAATGCCTTTTCGATTAGCTCGATATGTATTTTAACAATGACGACACTTGTGTTTAACTTGCACTCGAATCACTTTGCATTTTGTCGCTTTCACGACGCCGATCGAATGGCACATCATTGATTCCGCGAGCGCTTATCGCGCTAATGACTAATGGACGGTAATACCGTGCGAACTCTCTGTGTGTGTGTGTGTGTGTTCTGTGCGCGGATGTACACTACGTAACACACGGCGCGCGAAACTTCATTCATGACTCTATTTGCAAACGGTGAAAGCGACTTCTTTGAAAAAAAAAATTGCGATTATAAAAATACACACGTGTCCGTTAACACGCGGTGAAATAACAGACGGAGTCAAAAATAAAAAACTGTTGCACGGTCGAAGTTTTGTGCGTAAATTTTTACGTTTCAAAAATTTTCCGCGTAACCAGCTTTGATTGGAGATTTACGAACAAACCTCTCTATGCGTGTTTCGGGAAATTGCTTGTGTGTGCGTGCTCTTGCGGAGAAACGCGCGGCAAAATGTGTCTCGGCGGATCTATAAATTCCTATTGCGAATTGAGTCGAGAGACAGAGAGAAAGAGAGAGAGAAAGATAACAAAGTTTATCTCGCACACACACTTTTATTTTCCGGTTCATCTACTAACGGTTACTTCTCTCTGACGCTGATTTGTGAGCGACAATAGCGATAACGGTAATAACCGTATTTGCGTGCGCGCGTATAGAAGTCCTTGACGGAGAGAAGAAACGACGCGTCTTCGTCTTTTCTTCTTGACGACTTGTAATACACATTTGAGAGACTCGTTTAATCGTCGATTAAACATTCTTCTTCGTCATCTATTCCGTAATATTTGCATAAATACCAATTAGGTAATTATTAGTGGCAATAATGGTAAAAGACGAGGGCCGATAAATACACATGTTAAACGATCTTCGAATATGGGATTCGCGTGTGTGTGTGTGTGTGCGCGTGACAGTGCGCGATAAGATCTTGAACTTCGCGCTTCTTGCATCAGAACCAGAATTTCAAACTGGATTTCGAATCTGGCTTGGCTTTCTATCTCGGGTTTCTGCAAAGTATTTGTCGAGAGAAGGGGGGGAGAGGGAAAATGATATTTGAATAACTGACGAGGATCGGTCCGTGTGTGTGTGTGTTATCGAGTTGTTAGAATTTTTATTTTACACCAAACGTGCGTTCTTTGTGACATTGTGCTCAAAGAGAATGTGTGAAAAATCCGTATCGAGATCTCGCGCCTGTGGTGGCGACAGTTGTGCGTATCAGCCAAACACCCCGTTGAAATATTCATTTCTTCAAGTGATCCCTTATCGCAAAATCTCGCGCGATTATCGCGCGAAACGACGTTATAAGCCGACACATTGTTTTACGCAATGACAATTTAACGTTTGTACAAGCCCGTAATATAATTTGTTTCGTTATAATGTGACATTTATATTTGAACGAGGATGTAATTATCGAGTTTGCCGATTTGCATCGCTCGTTTGTCAAACAATTCTCGTAACGAATGTGCTATTAAGTTTTTTTTTCCTATCTCTCGCATCGCATAAAGATGCGTTGCGAGTAAACGATCATGACTTGTACGAACAAATCTGAGGACAGCTAGTTACTCTCTTATGTAACACACACACACACGCGCGCGTACACATGCACGCACGAATGCGTTCATACATCCATATCGATCGAAATTATCAGTTTGTCGCGGTATTATAATCGAGAGCGTGTTGCGCTATCGAAAATACTAGCACGTGACCTGGTCTTAAACGAAGTCTCTTCTCTTCACGTTTATCGCGAATGAAAAAAAATGATGCAAAGAATATGCGAAAATTGGGTCACGAAAATAATATCGATTCTGTACGGACTTAATTGATTGACCGCGCGCCATAATTTCACGGTTCCAAGTATGTTGATTGTATAATTATTACTATTAAATGTGAGCTAATTATAATAGTAATTAGTGCATTTGCATAAATATTAGTAAATTTACATAAATAGAAAATAACTCTTTAACGAGATTGTACATGTGATACAGTATCATGTGATATTTTCGCGGATTATGTGAAGGGAGAGAGGATTACAGTTGCAACACAATATGAATTATTGTGTCACCGTGTTACCATTTTGTTTATCTAAACAATTATCCGAATGATAAAGATCCGCAATAAACGCGAAGACGAACGATTGTACGTGCACGCCGTATCTGCGCACAATGCGAGAATATTAAAATTCATGCGCCTGGTTGTTTACGCGCAAACGTATAATGAAGATAATTTATTAAGATCGTAATGACGGCTGACCTCGTAACGAGAAATTCAAAATATAATAAAAAAATAATCTAAGCTTAAACAATATTATATAAAGCAAAAAAAAAGAATTATCTCAATCCAAAATATAATTTAAACAATTGCGCAACAACGCGTTTTTGGTTCGAATTGCCTGAATTATATTCAAATTTTATTTTTCTCTCTATCATCGCATGTTTTATCGCCTGTGTTATCACGTAACGTAAAAAAAAATGATAAGAAGGACCGTGTTAGGGCGCGTCTTGAAAGAAAATCATGTCGCTCGCAACGTTTCTCCTTTCTTGCTTCGATGAATATGGTAAGCCCGGGTTAATCGACATCGTCAGCGACCATTAGTCGCAATCCCGCGGCGCAAAGCGATCTGGCCGGATTCCAGGAGCGTCTGGCGGAGGCGCCGGTTTTATTGTCTCCCGATGGCATTGCCCACGCTTAAATCCGAGCGCGCGGCGGCGCTTAATCGACGTGCCTCGGTTTGTCGCTGCTGCGTCACCACCAGATTCTCGCCGACGAATGCGTGCGACAGATGGTTTTTTTTATTTCCTTTTTTTTTACCAAAGAAGCGAGCGAATAAAGACGAAAAATCGATCTTGCTCTAAAATTATTGTTGCGTACAAGCTTGAAATTGTAGAGAGTCGGGGGCGGAAGGGAGGGGTTAGTTATTTAAATCCCGTTTCCCCGATTAAACGGGATTTAATCCGTCATGAATTATCTCGCGAGTCGAACGCGGTAATCACACGGGATCAAACGCGACGCACAAAAATACGGAGTGCGTTTTTTTTTTTGTTTTCTGATCGTCTCTTGTAGTTACAGGTTTAACGCGGAGCGCGTTAAACAGACGCGCGCGCTCGGGACGTAAGAACGCGCAGCGTTTCACGATAATTTCTGTCCCGGAGCGGCCAATTTACGAATTATGCACGCGTGCGGGACTTATCGCGCGCGGAAGCCCCGGCTATCGAACGGGTGGATCGGGGCGCGGAAGAAAACGGGATTCTAGAACCCGGGTGTATACATATATATATAACCGGCAGGTATACGGCCAAACGAAATTGACGTAGTTTAAAGATATTATAACGCAAACGCGCGAGAGCGAGCTATTATCGAATGCGTCTCGGTCGTTGCATGCGCGATCGAGTGCCGCGACCGCAAAGGTACACGGGGAGGAGCTTTTCCAACGCGCCTAGCTGGTATTACGTGCTTTCAAACGCGCGCGAGATTTTTTTAAGCTCGTCAAGCTTTACGTGCAATCGCGAGAGATCGTTTAGCGACGATAAATATTACAATGACGCATTTACACCTCGGATCGCGTTGCAATCCGAGGTGGAGATTTCGCTCGGTTAATGAATGCACGCGAATGTAATAATGTTCAGGCAGAAGAATTAAGCAAACCGCCGCGCGCGCGACCAAACGCTCTTTTACGCGTTGCAATCCGCTCTCCAACAACAATGTTAGCTGCAAACACAATTTCGATAATAACAAATCGTGTATCGATGTTCTCTTAAATTTCGTTTTTAGTCGCAGTGTGTGACATCGACTGTCAACTCTTACTTGACAGAAAAAAAAATTCAAAATTCATTGTTAATTTATCTGATATTTTTTTGTCGGTTTTTTTCACGTTACATAAATATTTTACACACACGGAAAAAATTCGGAATACAGAAGGGTATAAAATAGATTTAATACACATTATAAATTACGTGTTTAATTCGAAAATCTACAATCGATGCTTTTTGCTTCTCGTACAATTTGTTTCTCTCTGAATTTAATTTGAGAAAACTTGCGAAACACATTTTGGCCAGGAATTCGGACATTCCGCGAGCGCGTAGACATTTTCGAATTGTAATGCGTATTAATTTACACTTTAAAAAGTATTTTGCACCATCCAGTCCACGGCTCTTAAAAGGCCTATTTATTTCTCTCTTAATTTCGATAAACGTTAATTTCTTCTCTGTTACGAATTTTTCGAAAGGACTGAAAAGTTAGACACGCGGCACTGTTGCAAATCGTACAAAAGATCTTTTCGCGACACGAACCGCTTCCACGGGGGAAACAATTTTGGCAACTGTTTCGCATTTTCTATCGCTAATGTAGCAAGTTGGTTCGAATTGGATTGTTGCACGCAATATCATCGGGTCCCCCACCTGCACAACACGCGAGGGTAAAACGCTCGATGGGCACCGCCGACCGGATCGAATAAAAAAAACATGTAGTAACTATGGGGTACTGTTAATTAAACGCATCCACGCTAACGTGCGCGACATACGTGGGCCACGTGTGTGTGTGTGTGCGTGTTGTTCCGCCCCGCATGTATAAACCATCTTTTATCGACCACGGCGTATATATTTGTAATAAAAATGGGCTGTAAATGAATCGCGCGCGATTTCGGAAAGAGAAGGAAACGAGAACGGCGAGTTGTTTGGTCTCGCGCGTTTTTTTACCGCGTCAGTTATCGAATCCGTTATTTTTTTTCAGACGCGCGAATAAGCTAAAAACAAGTTACGAGATGTACGTACAAATACGACGATGCCGACTGAAATAATATTTATATTAACTTTAATCCTGAACCTTTGGACCTTATTTTGCTCAACATTTTTTTCAAAATACGCGACCGATAAATACGTGTAGTTTTAAAAGTGCAACTGTAAAAAAAATTATTAGATTATTCAGAAAGATTGTAGCGTTTTTTTTTCGAAGTAATAGGTGGTATTACCATAAATGGCAACATGTCCGAGACATCGCGCAAATACATCAAACAGCATATGAGCATTTACAGGAGCTAAATTGCACGTATGCGATAAGGTTTTTAAATTTCATTAAAAAACACGTGCACGTTCTCAAATCATTAAAAAATCTCTCTTCAGGAATCGATAAAAATAAATTATGCAAAACTGTTTCTTTCGTTGCAAACAGGACGTGTTAGACACTCGAAAGAAGTTTTACAACAGTTTAAAATCAAATAAAACGCGTCAAACCCACGGTTCGCTTTTAGAATGCGAACGGATTAAAGTTGAAATTCAGTGGTCGATAAACTCGCGCGTGTAATATATGTTGCAGATTTTCCTGTTTCCAAAGTGGAAGTGTAATTTGAAAAGTGTGATTATATTCCTTGGAATCAGGAGATAAGCAGCGGTTATCATTTGAATAACGAAGTCTTTGATCAATATATGACACACATAAATCACTTTTACGTGTGAAAGTTTTCTCATTCGTGAGATTTACATAACAAATGAAAATTACTTTTACACACAGTTGCGCTTTGAAAACATTGCAAACGTGTATTTGCCGGTATTGCAAAATTTTTTTTTGTTGCAATAAAAATACATTTCTCATGAATTTCCATCGCGTTTCTTCGAAAAAAAAAAACGCGTAAACTCTCGCGTTCAATCTTGACCGATCTCCATTATGAGCGTTATCGTGTGCCGCCACCGGCTCATGAATTTTAATCGGCGTTATATATCTAAAAAGCGCGTTTCGATGGACTCGCTTCGTTTCGCCTCGCTTCATCTACTCAGAGAGAGAGTCTGACGCTCGCGAATGTAGCGCAGCTTTGCCGTAAGATAGTGTGTTCCGCTTCGAAAGTCGAAATCGGGTTTGTCACGAAATAAATAAATAATTTTGTTGCGTACATACACGCGTATGTAACGTACACGGTTTTTCCTGTACGCGCGAGGCGTCCGACAGGACAACTAGGCGATAATGAGAACGAATGGTGGTGTTCGCAGTCGTTAATTCGCAGTAAAACGTGCGCTTGGCCACTTCGAAGTCTCTTTCTTTGAAGGAGATAAACATAGAAATTTCTTAATGAGATCTCTTGCGCAACTGCGACATTTGTCAGTTTGTGTGTCGTCATGTTTGCGTTCAGTTACTTTTATTGTACATTCGCTGGTCATTGACTTGCGATCGTTTCGACACATTTTTATCTTTGTGCTTCGATTTGTCTTTTTGTGTCTTTGCTTGCTTGATTTTTCAATTTTTTCGTTTGTTTTTTAACTTTTTTCCTTGGACGAAGAAACTAGAGCCCAAGTGTCCCTGATATTTCGCTTGTTGTTAATTTGCACCGCTATCTGGCAATGTAATTTAGATTTTCCGCCAGCTTTCGCAAACTTGACGTCTATTTCGACCTTCCTTTTCGTGTTATCTACGATCTTGGCGCGTATACCTAAACAAAATATTTCTCGTATTAAAATAATACACGAAGAGTAAAAGCGCGATCGCGATTTAAATCCGACGAAATTCTTTCTTTTTTTTCCTTTTTGGATTTTTAATAAATTCCGAACGCGAGTAATTTTTCCTAGGCGCGTGAATTTGGCGCAGCAAGATGCGGTGTTTCCTTTCAATCCGCCCGTTTGTGTAAAAGCTATCCGATTTGCGATTTCGCGGCCGGTTTGTTCGCGAGTGCGCTTTAAGGCCGCGACCATAAGTCGGCGTGGCAGGTCAATAAAGCCTCACTTTCGGCCGGATAAAATGTCCTTTTTCTCTCTGTTACCTGCGGGCGCAACGTGTGGCTTTTTAGCTCTGGAAATATTGCATCTGGATTGTGTCTCTCGTTCGATGCGAAGTGCTCCGTAACGTCGCGACGAGCCGATCTTCTATTCACTCCCGGGGGGTTATGTAACATTGATAAATTCCGCCCGCGTGTTATCTGCGATCTTGGCGCGTACGTAAACAAAATATTTTTTTTCTCATATTAAAGTAACTACAAAGAGTCTAGCGCTCGCGGGGCTTTGCATATTTTAACCCTTTACACTCCGGCTGGCCTTGGCGCGCTTTTTACACGTCTCACTGTCAGCGACAATGTAATTGTGTATGCGGTTTTCTAAGCTCCGCCACACAATTTTGTGACTCCGAGCACAAACAGCAAGAATATCGTCGATCGAGTTCAATATTTCGTTTTTTTTTCGTATAAATAAGCGAATTAACGTTCTCTCGACAATCAGCCGAGCGATGTATTAATTAATTTTAATTCCAATTAATTCTGTTTCGCTACCTGAGTGAGTGTATGAGAATTTCGTGTAGCTGTTTTGTGATTTTTCGCATTGAGAGAATAAATTTCACTCTTCGACTGTTGCTTGGAAAAAGTAGAAGAAAAATTCGAGTCGATTCTGGAGAGACGAGTATAATTCAGCCATTCTGATCGACGATAGAAAAAAGAACGAATCGGATTTGCGTGAGCGTTTTTTTCAGACGTTGCTCTTACAACAGACGAAGGAAAACACTCAGGGAATATCGCGCGACGCGGAACAAAGCGGGACTCCGTGGCGCGGTCCAGTTCGTCTCGTCTGCGGTATTTCTCTGGATGCGGTTTCTCTCTCTCTTCTCCTTTCTCTCCGAAGATCCTCGGCTGCCCGGTGTCACCCACACGAGAATAGATTCCCTCGCTCGCGGACACGATCCGTGTGCAGTTTCTGGGCGCTGAAACCCGCAAGCAGGTGCGCTGGATACATTCTGTGCATTCCATTGGGCTCTCGTCCTCATCCAGCATCACACGTCGGCTCCACCTCCCCCTGCTCGCGCGTGTCCTTCCCGCCGTTCTTTCTTCTTGTTCTTCTCTTTCTTATACCATCTCGTCGCGTTCCTCACGTGTCACGTCTCTCTCTCTCGTTCGTCTCTTTTTTCACTCGGCGCGTCGCCGAGTCCCTTTTTCTCTCGTTTCGAAGCTGCACACGAGTTGCAATCGGGCTTTTTCCATTGAAGACCCGCAGTTTCCTACGCCGGGTACTGAACTACTCGTAAACACCGCCGGCTCTCGATGATCGCAATCTCGCGCGCGACACGACTCCTCGAATCGCGCACTCAAGTCGCTTTTTAACGCGCGATAACCGCGCTCTTCTCCTGTTACGTGTGTTATTGAGTTTTAATGTCGTTAACAGATTGTGCGAGCGACGTATTTTTCCGTGTACGACATGTGTACGTAACGTATCTTATTCGAACGGAATGAGCGCGGTGTAGATTGTCGTATTTGCGATATGTATCTCGAAGTTATCGATTCGTGACGACTTTAATGCAAGTTGATATTTGAGAATTGATAAACGTTATCTCGGGGATGTTTTCATTGAACAGAAAAAAAAAAAAAAACAAGGCGAAGAGAGATAGATTCGCGAGTGAAGTCTCGCGCGAGATAAGCGAGATTTGCAAAATAATGAACGAACTATTTGTGCTGACAAGATATCGCGATATACAAATAATGGAGAGTGGCTCGAATCGATGAGAGGGAGCAACTCTCTCTCTCTCTCTCGAGCTGCATCGCATCTTACAATTAGCTCGCTAGACAAGCGGCGGCGTAGACGGCAACGCGTCGAAATGGTAATGCGTTTGTACAACATTTCCGAAACTTCTCTCTCTCTCTTTCTGTTGCAAATTTAACTCGGAATTCAATATCAAAACGCATAGCGAACATGTAGATTTCTCACTGAATTTTGTTCACGAAATATAAATCCATATTTTGTGATAAAAGTTGAATCAAGAAATACGAGTTTGAGAGTCACGTCGCTGGCATGTGCGTGGAAAAAAAATATGGTTTTTTAACGTAGTAAATTAACACACGTGGAGAAAATTCAAATTGAATTGAACAATTGTAAAATGCGTACAAGATGTTAATTTGCACGTACGAATTTAATTTCTCAATGAGATTTAAAAAGATTTTTATTTGCGCGAAAAAGACGTCAAATCCTGGATTTCGTCTCGCACTTTGTTCGAATTTTCTGTGCATCAATTTACACGTATTAAAAATATAATTATTATATTTATTATATATTTGATTATTAATTAAGTCAAGTATTTCTTGGTTTAAATCTATTTTACCTCCACAATTGAAACCACGCCACGTAAAATAATTTTCCATAATTTTCTACGCAATTTTATTTTTTTTTTAATAATTTAAACTACAATCAAAAGTAATTATCGTCACGCAATTACAAACTGTGTGGTGCACAAATAATACTTAGAATTTAACATCTTACTTGAGCGAATTTATTGAAAATATCGTTTTTCGCGAAAACGTAGTTTGAGAACAATAGCACTTGAGAAGCGAGCGCACGCAAGATTACTCGCTTGAAGTTGCGTTTGTGTGCTCCAACCGCGCGCTGGTTTTGATTCGTCCGCAAACTCGTCGCCAAACGTTTCTAGAGTAAAGCGGGACAGCTGGAAGCTGTCTGCGAAGTGGCCAAACATGGCTTAGACGAGCTTTCTCGACAGAGAACATCGTTCCGCAGAGACTTCGCGGATTCTCACGAGGTTCTCACAACGATAAATGCCGGACTAAGTCGTCCGGAGATCGTTGTTAGAATTGGAGAGACGAATAGGTTCCGGCGACACGGTTCCATAAGAAGGACGTAAGAAAAGGCCGTGAAAAGCGTTGATCATGAAACTAACCCTTTAATATATTTTTACGTTCTTTTACGCAAAACCGTTACTGCGAAATATCTTTTAATTGATATTTTTTTATAAAATTAACTGAAAAATAATATTATCGAGTTTTATAAAACATTAGCATCTTGTGCGTGGTAATAAATATAATAAATATGAAAAAAAAAAACCATTGATGTTTTTTTAGTAATTTAATAAACGGTAATATAAATATGAAAAACATGATGTTATAATCAAACAAATTTTTGCAACAAAATATACGATTCTATTATGAACTAAAACGAGAAACAGACTTTGAGAGCAGTGAATTTCCTGTTTGCGGTGGATTTTTTAAATTTTACTGAGGGATTAAAAGGGTAATTCGTGTATTATACGACGCAAAACAGCATTCTGTATGGAGTTTAGAATCGTTATTCAATTCGAATGTTGCATGTGTAATTTACACGTTAAAAATACATGTGTTTCGCGCGTATAAAAGGTTCTCAAAGACCCCATCTCTCGATTTAATTAATTTTTATCACTGTGTATAATAACAAAACTGTTTTTTTTTCTCACATTTATTACCGCGTATAAAGAGCCGAACGTTTTGCAAAATTATCAGGAAAATTTTTATAAAAATATCACATTTACAAGATATTTCACAACAACATCTTAATACGCAAATGTTAAATTTATAATCGCACATTTTACATTCGCATGTCCGTGAAAAGATTTTACGAACGTTGAAACAACCGGCAGTCAGATATAATACCCAACCGTCGGTTTCAAATTTTACATCTTTGCACGTTCGAGACTTATATACGCGTAATTGTTCCGAGAATTATCGGTCGCAGATTCCAATTTATTCCAAATCCAATCTCGCGTTTCCTTTCCCGCCGTGTTACGTCTATAAAAGGACACAAGGGGAAAAGGATTTCGCGCTACGAAAGGATACGCTTCGTCAGATCCTGGCCGTGTGTCCTTATCCAGCGATCGACGCGTCGCGTAGTCGCTCACCGAGACTCTCGCAAACGCCGTTGCTCTGTACATCGCCGCGTAATTATAGTCGACGCGAGTAATTGCTCTCAGGAACTGGAAACTGGGAAAGCAGTTTGAGTTCTGCGTATCGGAGCGAGAGTAAACTCTCTCGGCAAACTTGTGCGCTCGCTCGCTCCGCGAATTCCTTCTGGCATCTCCGTGTGTGCGTCGCGACACACACGTGACTGCGAATATCCTTTACAGATACGCATTTTCATAACGTATTTCCGGAAGCGTTCCGCGAGATCTGCGACGAGTATATTTCAGCTCTGTGATCCCTCCTAATTGAAAGCCAATAAACCGCACGCGCCACCGCGACGACGCGCTAATTAATTCCGTGACTCGGTTTTAATATCGATGACACAACCGATGCGTATTAATTGCCGGTGTATATATAATAACGAACGATTAGTTTTTTCGTATTTTCGCGTATTTTATGCGGCGTTGATATGCGAATATTAAAGCGCGTTTGATTTGAAAATTAACGCGAATTCTCGATAAGCGTGTAACGCGAAGATGCATCGTTGCGAGATAAATCGCTTCGCGACGTAGAATTTACTCTCGATGTTCAACGCAGGACCACCGGTATAACAATAATTAACCGCGTCGTAATTGCGCGGGGATAATAAACACTACGTACACGTGCATACGCTATTACGTGCTTTAATTGTTGTGTGTCGTTTATCTGTGCACATATCGCCGCAAGTTGCCCCACTTGAAATAATTTTCCAACGCTTTTCCGTCGCGTTTTTTCTTAACAATTCTGCGTGTTTCTTTCATTTCGGTTGCGAAAACCAAGCGGGCGCAAATTTATGACGCGCCGTCACGACGACGCGTGATTTTTTTTTTTTTTTTTTTTTTTCTACAGAAAGTTACAGAACGTGCCACGTGCTTACGGGGAAGAAACGAGAAGGAAGGATGATGGATACATCGTGCATGCATGTAATAAACGCGTAGCACGCGCGCTTGTAATACACGCGTATATGTGTGTAACGCGTGCAATAAACGAGCGTTATATATGTAATACGCGCATATATAATAGACACAATATTATGTGTAACATTCGCGATAAATAAGCGATATATATGTATATATGTATATGTACAGGTTATATGTACACGCTCACGCTCTATCTCTCTCTCTCTCTCTCTCTCTCTCTCTCTGTGTACATGATAGCGTTCGTAACAAGAGAAGCCGTAGTAATATATGCGTAAATATACGCAGCATAATAGACTTGCGACACGCGGTGTGTGTATGCATTACATGTATATACGTATCGAGTCACTCGCAAGTCCTAAGAATAGAGCCCTTCGATTTTTCTTGGGCTATTCCAGCATCTAACCCTCGCGCGCTCACGGCACCCTCCGTGTGTTGTGTACTTACGGGGTGTGTTCGTTTCAAAAACGGAACGGAGCCGGCGAAGTTGCACAGTTGCATTACGTGCGAGGGTTTCCGGAGCAAATTGAGAGAAACGAGTTTTCTCTATACGCGTTCAGACTTTATTAAAATCTTTCGCGTAAACACGTCGCGATTCGATTGTTTCGTTTTGTGAAACAATTGTTGTTAGCACTGGTTTTAGTTTTTCGAACGCAATATTTTCTCTCCCGATTTATGTGTTTCTGGATATATATATATATATATATTTTGCTTTGATGTATCAAAGGGGATTAAAAGGAAATTGCCCGATGGGAAGACGCGATAGTTCTAAAATAACAAAACGAGGGAGCGACAATGGAACGTCGGTCGCGCGATGGAACAGAGATAGAGATCCCTCTCTCTCTCTCTCTCTTTTTCTTTCTCTACTTATGTTGAACTCAAGGACGGATCTGAAAAATTTCTCAAGGACGTCCCCATTATCGGAGACCATAAAACAAGCTGAAAAATTCTAAACGAAAACTTGGAAATATCAGAGAATTATAAAAATCCGTTCAAAAAAATATCACTTTAGTTACAAGGTTTTAATTATGCTTCGTGTCTCGCTCTCAAGATCATAAGGAAAACAATGTAGTACCGCTAGAGTACGCAGAAGTCGCCACAATCTTTAGCGCTAGTTTCTTAAAATCTCGCGCACCT
>QVNV01024780.1:0-13092 GCA_014825455.1 Pseudomyrmex pallidus | reverse complement strand
TAAGACGCAGATGCAGGTTGCAGGAGCAGGTCTTGCGGAATTGACCAATCACATTGGTCAAATCAGTCAATCAGCCAACGTGATTGGTCAATTCCGCGAGACCTGCTACCTGCGACCAGCGTCTGCGTCTTATGTAGATAGGCCTTTATGCTCCGTCTAGCGCTATCTGTAAGACGTTCCAAAAAATCTCTGAATGATCGCAATTGACAATTGATATGAGTGACACGCTCTTCTCCCTCTACTATGTTTATAAATTTACAATTATTTAATTGAAATTTATAAGTAAAAATGTTTAATTTGTTGAAATATCTGCAAAAATGTCATTGGCAAATTATGTAATACATTACAAGTTTACATACAAGTATTTATAAAATATAGCATTTAACATTTGTAAAATTTAAACTATAAAAATTATAGTGTTTACTCATTCACTACTCAAATCGATCCGTATAAAAATAAGACAATCGATGATCGGCGTGGCGCAATACACGCGTTATTCTTTCACGTAAGTAGAAAGTAATCCCACATTCAACGTCACTAAAAAAAAAATGAACATTTGCAGTTGTCAGTACCGCATTATTGCGTGACATAAATACAGATCATAGATCATGTAATAAATACACATGTACAGATATTTATCCGAGACTCTAACTCAGAGACGTCATGTGATTGCTGTCTGCGGTAACGACAATGTCATCGCTGATATGACCAAATTAGAATTCGAGTTAACAGAAACGCAAACAAATTGTTTTATTGTATACAAATATTACGAATGAATTTTCGCGTTGAGGCAACTGCCTCGATTTTGCAGCAATCGTAACCTTTGATATTATGGCGAGCACGGCTGAAAACATCACCTGTGGTGGCTTTGTGTTTTTCAACAATTTCGATTCGGCTAATTTAGCTAAAGTAGAGCAAGTGAGAATATTGGAAAAAGCTGTTGAGAAAGGTATTTTATTTATCTGCTAATGTAAATGTTTGATAATTATTCTGCTTGGTTACAAATGTTTGCAAATTTGCATTTATTTTTTACAAATATGCTTTTGATAACTTTGAGAATTTTTTTGTTTTTTTTTTTTTTCTTATCAGTTGTAAGTAAAAAAACTACTATTCTTACACATTGTGTAAATTTAACTACAGTGTGTGAAGATACATATACTTGTTATATAACAATACACTATTATTTCACTACTTTTAGATGTGTATGAAATTGAAGATAAATCATCTAGCAATACTTTTAATTCTAAAGATGCAGTAGATTATGAATTTAACTTATGGACAAAGCACGATTGTCAAGGCACGCAATTTCAAAATAACAACAGAACTTGGTTTTATTTTGGAGTCAGATCTAATTGTCCAAGTGTCTCAGTTAAATTTAACTTAGTTAATTTGAACAAGCAAGTTAAGATGTTTAGTCAAGGAATGTGTCCAGTTTTTAAAATTGTACCAGGACATTTAAATTGGGAGCGAATTCGTGAAAGACCTACTTATACAGTAAGTAGACTTATATCAATCATATTAAAGTTGTTGGTGTAATAATTGTGTAGTATATAATATTTAATATTGCAGCTTGATCAAAAAGGAAATGAGTTTACTCTATCGTTCCTTTATTACACTCCAGAAAATTCAAAAGCTGTTACTTATTTTGCTTTTACCTATCCATTCTCATATACAGATTTACAAAATTATTTAAAAAGAGTCGATGTGAGAATGGGAAAAGAGAGTGTAATATCTGAAGATGATATCTATTATCACAGAGAATGTGCAATAAAATCTTTGGAAGATCGTAGATTGGATGTATTAACAATCAGTTCGTATCATAACATAACACAAAAAAGAGAAGACAGACTGAATAACATGTTTCCTGAGTTAAGTGAAGAAAGACCTTACAAATTTCGGGATAAAAAGGTATACTATATTGTAACGTTAACACACAACGTAATCGAATTTAAGAAAAAGATACAATATTATGTTTGCATGTATTTAGGTAATTTTTATTAGCGCCAGAGTCCATCCAGGTGAAACACCATCTAGCTTTGTTCTCAACGGTTTTCTCAATTTTCTGTTAAACCGAGAAGACCAAATTGCAATAAATTTACGTCGCCTATATGTGTTCAAATTAATACCAATGCTCAATCCAGATGGTGTTGCCAGAGGCCATTATAGGATGGATACTAAAGGAGTAAATCTAAACAGAGTTTATTTACATCCCTCTCAAGTAGATCACCCTACGATATACGCTGCAAGAAATTTAATAAGGTAAACACATATTTCTAACATTTTACTTAATAAAATTCAAATTTATGCACTTTATTGTAGATATTATCATCATTCTTATCAACTGTCAAGTGAATCAGACGACGATGACCTGTCAAATATAAATTTAGAAATTATCGATAACAATATTATAAATTCAACCGCTTCGCTAGCTTCAAACCATACACATGACACAACTACAAGACTGTTACAACAAGTATGATACACATTTAAAATATGATTCTCTTTACATAGATATCTTTAGCTGTTTTCTTTTTTGCTAATTCAAATATTAACATTATTATCAAACACATTATTCTATCTTAATATCAAATTCTTTTCAATAGGTAACACTCATGTCACTGGATGAAAAAAATATGTACACTTTGGAAACTAATAATAAACATTTGTTAGAACATGCAGATAGTACAACTATTGGTATATATATATTTTACTTTTAATGATGTAAAAAAATATCTTACAAAACTTAATTTTCTAATTCATCTGTTCTCGTTATATACAGATAAAAACGGGGATCTATCTAAAAGAAATGATAAAACCGAGAATATTGCGGAAGATCGAGCAAACGACAAATTAAATTATACAACGGTGTGTTCAAGCGAGACACCAAAGTCTTCTAATAATTCTGGATTATATTTATACATCGATCTTCACGGTCATGCTTCGAAGAAAGGTGTTTTTATGTATGGGAACCATTTTACCGATCCGGAAGACACTGTTACATGTATGCTGCTTCCTAAATTGATGTCTATCAACAATCCACACTTCCATTTTACATCGTGCAACTTTGCGGAACGGAACATGTACATTATGTGAGTACGTTTCTTAAACTTGGCATTTGCTAAATTTGTTTGTATAAATTTATTGCATATATATATATGCCTCTCATAGAGATAAACGAGATGGTATGTCGAGAGAAGGCTCGGGACGCGTAGCGGTGTACAGAATGACTGGATTGATACGTAGTTATACTTTAGAGTGCAATTACAATTCCGGTCGTTTGGTGAACACAATACCTCCTCGAGTTCGCGACAAAATGAACAAAACTATGAATCGCATATTTGTTCCTCCAAAATATACTCCGGCTGTTTTTGAGACAGTAAGTCTATCTCGTTCTTTTATTTTTCTTAGTCTCCTTCTTTTTTTTCTTTTTCTTTAATGTAACATAACAGTACATATATAGCCAAGGTACGATAATTCACAGGTCGGAGCAGCGCTAGGTCCTTCTATACTCGATCTCACTGAAAACAATCCTAACAGCCGATTGCCAAACAGTCAGCATCGTTCTCTGAGAGGAGTAAAATCTCATTTGAAATTAATGTATGTGAACAATCTTTCTACGCCGACCAACAAATCAATGCGTAAGGTAAATTTTGATGTAAATAACGAGAGTGACGATGTTTGCAGTACTGACATAAAACAGTGTATATTATCATAATTATTAACTTGATATGCTGTATTATTAACGCTACAACACATTAGTGCCTAAAACCGACATAAATATTATGTATTATTAATATTGTGTACACTTGAATGTAGGAGAGAGATTTTGTATTAATCTTACAAAACCCAAAATATTTCGAATTTCTGTGAATATTTTATACTGTACAGTAAAATTCATAATTGATACAATTCAGTTTTTCATATAATATGTATTTTTGAAGTATTTTATATCACCAAATAATATATTTCTATTTTGATGTTTTATATTATCTGGAAAATATTATATAAAGCTCTCGTTTGTATAAATTTGTTAATGGATTTTTGATACGGCAATTCTTTCAATGAGACAATAATATATTCTTAAAAATAAATTTACATATCATGGAGATGTTTTCCTTCTATTACAAAATATACTTTCAGAAAAGACGATATAAAACTATATATATATATACACATGTATGTGTCTCCAATTACAGATGAGTTGTATTTATTTTTACACTGCAAATGTGTGTATGTGTGTGTTTGTGTGACACATAATATTTATGCATATATCGCATGGTTTGATATTTGAAAATTCAATTTTCAGGAAATTAACTTTTGGTAAAAGTTGAAGAACGCATACATGTATAAAGTGCGACAAACTATTGCCTCCTATTATTATTGAATTATTTCACATTATACAGTTTAGTAACGCGCTCATTAATCATACATATTAATTAACACGCTTTTGTGATACATATAGATATATATTTATTTATTTACATATTAATGTTTGTTTGTAAATAATTACTTTTCATCCATTACATACTATATACTCTTCATTCCATCTCTTCTCCCCGGTAATATATATTTATGTTGCTTGATTTGTGTAACGATAAAAGATAGACCATCTATAATAAATCATTATCAAGAAGAAACTTTGTTAATATCGTACATGTGTGTAACTTATTGTATATATTTCTTTAGCGAAGATCACAACATAGAGGTAGAAGTGGTTAAACCATTATATCTCTGGATGATGGAATTGTTGTGAAGTGGAATGTACAGAGACTTGTTGAAATTTAATCACATTATACATAAAAATTTTGCTTTATTACTTTTATTTAGATCACACACATATATAAGAGTGTTCTTGTGATATAATGTTATTATATTTGTTTACATTAATAAGAAGAGATATATTATATAAATTTGTTATCATTGATGAGAGAATGTACATATAAAAGAATTTATATATTTCATGTATATGTATGTGTGTGAGCGCGCGCGTACCACGCAATTTCATCAAATAAGTAAAATTAAAACAATTAACAAAATTAAATAATTTTTTGTTAATAACTTCAAACAACTCATCAAAAATTTAGAGACACGTATAGAAGTTTTACAATGTATTATATATAAATTTACATGTCCAATTGTGTTAATAAATATTTTATAGTTTTAGTATTTATTTATATATTTGTGTTATATTTTTATTTAATTCCCGATAATCTCCTGATAGATCCTGTCAATTAATACAAATATCGGTTTTGTAGAAACATTTCTTTTTTTCTCTCTCTCACTCTCTCCTAGATAATAGATATTTTTTGTATTACCAAATATATATTTTTAGTTACACAATCTCCACTTTTCTTTCTTGCTTATTTTGTTCACTTTTAAATATCATATATATATCATACACACACAAACACACAGAGAGAAAAAGGGGGAAAAAGAGAGATGATATAATGCTTTTAAAAACAGATGTGTGTGTGTGTTGTGTGTGTGTTGTGTGTGTGTGTGTGTGTGTGTGTGTGTGTGATATATACATCTACGTTATATTCACTCTTGATACGTACAGTATCGTAGTTCGATGTAAGTCACTGTTACATCATTAAACAATTAATAATCGAATAAAATCTCTCTCGTACATATGTTACTTCTTTGTATATTATCGTGTATATATATATAAGGTGACTAATAATTTTCTGATACAAAGACTTATTTCTCTATCACAAAAATTTACACATATTTTTTTTACTTACAGGATAACATAGATGCTGTTGCGCAAAATACTTGTATTTTAAAAGACATAGAAACGAAATTAAACAACGCGATGACGGGAGCAAGAAATGTTATAAAAAATGAAAACAAATTAATGAGAAAATCCATTCTTCGCCGTGGTGTATCTCTTTACTCAGCAATGAAAAGAATCAAAAGTAGCAAAAAACCCCGGCAAACACGTCAAGCACTGAGGAGTCACAGTGCTAACAACGTTGAGGACAACACAGTAATTTGTACGATAAAGTCCGAAGTAAAACCATTTTTAAAAACGATCCATCGATCGACTAGATCTAACATAAACTCAGTCATCTGCAGCGACATTCTGGAACCGCGTTTAAATATATGTACAAATAAGAAAGTAACTGCTACAAGTAGCTCAATAAAGGCATATAATATACCTATTGAAGAAACAACAGCGGTGAGACATGGTTCAAAAAGATTGAAAATGATTTCGTCTGCAACGATGGCCAAGAATACTCTCCCCGAAATTGAAGAATCGTTTTGTTCTGAAACCAGCGCTAAAGTATTCTCGAAGATGACACGGCGTGTTCAGAATAAACAGAATATCAAAGAAATAAACAATAAAACTCGAATTCCAGTCAAGTCTTCCAAGTTAAAAAAAATGAATAAAAACAGTTCTATATTCGAAGAAGACACGAAGATAAAAACACAAATAAACTAATTGGCTACAATACTAAGAAATTGCACTTTACGTTTTGCTGTTATTTTTCTGAAACTATAATTTTTATTTAAAGTTTTTTTTATCAAAGAAAAGTCATTTTTTAAATTGCGATTTAGAAATTCTTAATCAATGTGAAACACAAAATGCATAATGTAATACGTATAATTATTAAGCCTTTATTTCAAAATTCACTGCCAATACTGATAATTTATAGTTTACGTTATGTATATAAAATAGATACAATAATCTGCAGTATCGGTTGTGAATTTTGAAACACAGCTATTTTTTATAACTATTGACTTCGATAACAAGTCCAAAAACTATGTAATGAATTTATGCACATCCTATAAGACATAATTTATGTCTGATTAGTTGAAGAGAAAACAGTATATATATGTATGTACGTACCAATATAATGTAATGTGGTGTTTTTTTTAATTAAAAAATTGTTATGTTAAATAAAATATTACAGAGTATTCCGACATCAGTATATACTTACGCAAGTGCAACAGTTTCACAGATTTGATGATAAGTTTTAGAAGTTCCAGTTTTTTAAACAGCTTTTATCCAACTTTGAAACAACTTATATTGGTTGCGTTCAGGCGTTCAGCAGAACGTCATCTTGGTGTCTTGTAACATTCAATAGTTCTAAAAGTAAGAGCCAATCACGTTCGATTGCTACAGAAGCAGCTTTGTTCTGCTGAACGCAGCTATTTATGTGGCGTTTTCAATGTTCTATACTGAGTTCAAATCAAGAAAAGAAATCGGTTAAACGAAAATTTGTCCGCGCATCTTCCCTACTGGAAAGCTTCTCGACTCCACAGCCATTGGCTGCCAGCGAGTATCTCGCCAATCCCGCGCGCAACGCTATCCCTACTTTGCCAGCTTTTTTCTTCTATGCAAAAGGAGATACCTTAAGGATTTGTTCTTTTTCCATACACTGGCTGCATTACTTCACAGTCTATCTTTTTTTATCCCTATTAGAAGGAAAAAGAAAGGCTGTGAACTAGTGCAACCAGTGTACGGAAAGAAAAACAAACCCTATTTTAGTTATTTCGGTTATCTCCATGTTATCTTAGTGTTATCTCCAGTTTAGTTATTTCGCATGATCTGTCAAAGAGCACAACGTTGTCTCATGATGTCATTCAATTATTTATATGTACAGTTTTAATGCATATTATCTAAACAGCTGCAAACGTTTTACTTAGAACGAAATACATTACGATTTAATTTGAACGAAATACGCAGACGGAATATCTGGTAAAATAACGAGCGTTTTATGTTTTAAGTACGATTTATATATCTTTGCGCAGATGTGTAAAATAACATTACCACACAATAGTTTACACATTAGATAAAGATTGCATGTACAGAACAGTGGAATGGAAAAATATTGTAATAAATTAATCCTTAAAATTTGTAACTAATATAATTTCATAAGATGTGTCAAGCTTGTGACAAAATTCTAATGAAAATTTTAGTCTACAAATTGCAATATAATTTTGAATATGTAAAATATGTAATAGTGTTTTTTTTTTGTTTCAAGACAGTTTATACAAGTGTACATACATATGTATGCATAAATAATGTACAATTTGATATCTATACTTACTGTACTTACATTCTGTATTTACTACTTTATTTTCATTATTCTAAAATATTTATTGTTACAGTCTAGCACCATGGAATGGTTATTTGGCAAACGAATCACCCCTGAAGAAATGCTCAGGAAAAATCAAAGAGCATTAAACAAAGCAATGCGAGATTTAGATAGAGAAAGAGTAAGAATGGAGCAACAAGAAAAGAAGATTATTGCTGACATAAAAAAACTTGCAAAAGATGGTCAAATGGTGAATCAACTTATTTTACTCTATATGTGTATATTTATATTTTTTAATGTTTATAATTTTTCTTAATTGAAATTATCATCAGGATGCTGTAAAAATTATGGCTAAAGATTTAGTTAGGACAAGACGTTATGTAAAGAAATTTATGCTGATGAAAGCAAATATTCAAGCTGTGTCTCTAAAAATACAAACTTTACGTTCTCAAAACACAATGGCACAAGCTATGAAAGGAGTGACAAAAGCAATGCAAAACATGAACAAGTGAGTACATACTACAGTTCATTGTAAATTTTTCACATGTTATAAACTTATATTGCGCACAAACGTTTATATACTTAATTTGCATTTATTAAAATGTTGCAAAATATAAACTAAGATGGAATCTCTCTCTCTCTTTCTTTCAAGAGCAAGTGTTTGTGCACAGAAGCTGTAATAACTTGGTAGACCTTAAACAATAAATTCTTTTCTTTGTCGATTTCTCTTAAAGTATTAATTTATTCCAATGACTTGTTTGTTCTTGCAAATATCAATCTAATAATCTGATTATTTTTTGTCTATTTTATAGGCAATTAAATTTACCACAGATACAGAAAATACTACAAGAATTTGAAAAACAATCTGAAATAATGGATATGAAAGAAGAAATTATGAATGATGCGATAGATGACGCTATGGAAGATGAAGGAGACGAAGAAGAAAGGTTTTTAAACAATTATGTTTAATAATACTAAAACATTATTGTGTGTTTTTAACTCAGATTTATTATTAGAAAATTACATATCTCATTTTATTTTCACAGTGATGCTGTAGTCGCTCAAGTATTAGATGAGTTGGGTTTACAGTTGACAGATCAACTATCAGGACTACCACAAGCATCTGGATCACTGAGTGTAACTGGTTCTAAGCAACCGGTTGCAACTGCAGCGGGTAATGAAGAAGGAGGCAATCTTGCGGATGCTGATGCAGACTTACAAGCGAGACTTGAGAATTTGCGGCGTGAATAAAGATTGAAGAGTGATAAAAATTTAAGATATTAGGAGCAATGTATAAAAAATGTATGTAAAAAATATCGGCTTTACATATAAAAGAAACGTAGCTTTAAGAGAATTTTATCGAGTGCTTAAATATACTTGAATATTTAACGTAAATTTGAAAGAATTGTCTATCGCATACAGGTTTCTCGAATGTTTAATCTTTAAATTTTATATGCACTTAAATTTTATAACGCTTTCGTAAGAAAACTGTACACTCTGTAAATGCCTAAGTTGTTAATGCAGACTTTACTAAATTGTTACATAATAAAATGTGTAACAACAGTTTCCTCTTTGATTAGTTGTTATGATATTAAGTAGCTATTGTTATATATCTGTATTCGAAAGAATCAATTATAATGTCAACTGTAAATCAAGTAAATATAAAAGTTGATTTTAAAATTCGCGCTTTATTTAGCACTAATTTCTGATTGGTGTAACATTATGCGCAATACACGCGCATACGTACTATGCACATATATACAAGCTTCTCTATACCATGATCGCACCAACCAACGATCTCAAAGATACCCAACGACATTTGAAGTTGTCATGGAACATTTTCCAAGTTCCAAAGTCAAAAACTTTTTGAGTTTCGAGCATAATTTCGATTGGGTTTGTGATCAATTCTCGACGAATTCCGTTACAAAGTGTTCACTTTCGTGAAAAAAAAAAGTAACACCAGTTACACTTGGCAGCAAAGTAGTCTCGATCCAGAGTACACGCTTCTCGATATTTAGTTGGTTAGAACTATTAACAAGTAGCTTTTGAGAGGAAGATAGATTTAGAGAGTTACTCGGGATATTTGGCAAGGAAGAAATATCTCAAGACTTTTTGGATCTCACAAAGGATCTGCTGTAATTGTGGAATAAGAACAATAAATAAAAAATGACATACTGTTCTAAAAATTTGTGACATCACACGGTGGACGCGGCAAATTTGTGCCATCCAGGTCATAGTCCACGCAAACACGAGTCTCGTAATACAGTTTTATTTCGACTGATATTTACATACATTTAAATTTCAAATTTGAGAACGTTTTATCATTCTCACAGTGTAATTTTGTTTCTAGAAGTTGTGGAATGTTTTTTTTTATTTTTTATTCAATAGTCTCGTACAGTAAAAAATGAATCAACAACTGCAAACTCATTTAATTGCCGCTGCTATTGGAGCAACCATTGGTGTTATTAGTGCAGCTGGTATTTTTATTTATCAAAAAGTTTTGGAGAAACAGCATAGTATGAAGAAGTCCAATGTAAAGGATCATCTCGATGACGTTGATCGACGTCTCACGGAATTACAAGAAGAATTAGAAAGATTGAGGTAAAGATTCTTTTTTTTTTTTAAATCAGCAGGCTATGTTTATATAATTTTAGCTGATAGAAGTTATTTTGAATCTATCTGATCATATCACAGGCTACAACAAAATCAACAGAGAAGGAAAAAGAAGCACAGACGTGACAATGATAGTACATACACCACCACAGATAATGATACAGATGTTTTTTCAACAGCAGGCACTGATATTGCTGAAGATGAATTTTTTGATTGTTCAGATAGCGAAAATGGCATGAGCGATGTTGAAAACAGGTCAGTTTACTATATTTACACATGTATTCAATTTACACAAACTTTAATGTTGCAAATGTTCTATTTAAGCTCTACACATTTGAGTCAACAAAATTTGATGTTTGTAGAATAGTCTCTATAGTTTTTTTTTGCTACACAAACAAATTCCAAGCTCAACAGGAAGAGATTATATATGTTTAGTGATGCAGGACAGCCGAAGCCACTCACTCTGGATTAGACTTATCCATCTTCGATATACATTACCAACAACGTGGATTTGCAGAAGAAGATTATGTTGCTTTAAAAAATCTTGCAGACATTTATCCGGACAATGTAGATGTAATATGGAGATACGCCAGAAGCTGTTACAAATATGTAAATTGTATTACTGATTTAAATGTAAAAAAAGCTACTATTTACGCAGGTAATAATTTAAACTTGTGTGTTTATAAAATTTAAATTTATGTTTGTTAACATAGATTACAAAAGTTTTCTTTCCAGGAATTAAATGCTGTGAGAAACTTCTTCCTGAGTTAAATGCAGATCTGCATAAGTGGTGCGCTATACTTGTAGGTGTTTACGGCGAATATTTACCAACAGCAGAGAAAATAAAAAATGGCTATCGTTTTAAAGAGCTCGTAATGGAAGCTTTAGAAATACGTCCGAGTGATGCTGATTTATATCATCTACTCGGTAGATTTAAGTACGAGGTAGCCAACTTGAGTTGGATAGAAAAAAAGGTGTGTTTGATTTTAACGCATCAAAATCAATTTCCTTTCAATAATGGCGACTCTTCTCAAGCTACAGATTTTTTGACTAATTTTCTCTTGCAAAACTCAAAAAATTATATATACCTACGCATATCTGTCACATCGTTAAATTACAAAAACATAAGACTTTATTAAGAGAAATTCGATTTTAAAGATTGACTGAACAATCTGTAGTTCAAAAACAGTGTGTGCTTGCAATAATAGCATGCTGTTTATAATGATACAACACATTTATATATTTTTAACAGGTTGCTGCGACATTATTCTCGGAGCTACCAAGTGCCTCGTTTGAAGATGCGATCGAAAACTTTCAGAAAGCAGACAGTTTTTCGAATAAACTAAATCCGGAAAACCATCTATTTCTTAGCAAATGTTACATAGCAACAAGCAATTACGAATCAGCTTGTTCTTATCTGAGACAAATTTGTGAGTTATCAGTTACTAACGAAGAGGAAGAAAGAATACAAAATGACGCTCGTCAACTTTTTGTCAAGTATTCCAAATATCACTAATAACAGAAACATTTAAATGGATTGGTACATATATTCATCTTTCTTCTCTCTTATATAAATATATTAATCATAGGTGAAAGATCTGTTTACATCTAAGTAATTATCCAATTATACTAGAAAAGAAAGCAATTTTAACATGTGGACAAAAAAAAATATACTTAACCTTCATTATATGACAGGCTTTTATACAAAATTATATAAAATTATTCATAGCATAAAAACATGTAATGTATATATAAAAAATGTCTAGAACACAATTTATAACGAAAACGAAATATTAGGAAAATATATTTTAGAATTATTATTTTATTATAAAAATGGGTCTCTTTATTACAATTAGTAAAATATAAATTACAATCTTGTTGCAACAATGATATTTTTTATCTTGTTCTTATCTATTTCTTTCAAATAAAAATTTTACATTCTAATAGTACTGAGTAAACGCAATCGTTTTACACACACGTGTTCAAAAGTTTTTATTGATAAACCTGTATAATCTCTCTCTTCCTTTTTCCTTGTCTTCTCACTGGTTTCCGTACATGTATACATGTGTAACATAATAATTACAATATTTGTTTACTATATTTTTAATGTTCTCATAAATATACGATAGAATCACTTCTTATTATAGTTGTAATTTATATACATCACATATAAGTGATATATATATAAATATATTTATATATATGCACACACACGTGTGTGTATATATATATATGTGTGTGTGTGTGTGTGTGTGTGTGTGTCAAAATATATATATGTATACAACAAAGCGTGTGTGATAAATAAAAATTTAACACAAGTGTGTATTTTTTTAGATCAATTTAAAATATAATACAAGCTATATGTATATATAGTTCACTTATATATATATATATATATACATATATATATATATATATATATATATATATATAT
>QVNV01024779.1:0-24500 GCA_014825455.1 Pseudomyrmex pallidus | reverse complement strand
TTTCTGCGAAACCTACGTTTTCATTCCTGCAATAAAACTCTATGAAATGTCAGAAACGAATAATTTCCTGTTTTTGAAATAACAACGAGATGTATGCAATAAAAAAAATTTCAGTTAATATTTTCTTTCTTTACGTGATAAAAGAAATGCTAAAACTTATCAGTATAAAGATTTAAGAAAAAATGTGAGTTAACAAAAAGCTGATTATGATAAAATAACTTTCAATTTGAGCTGAAATCACGTCTACGCGGTCAGAAATCAGTTGACATTTTTTAATACAACGCGCTAAAGAGTCGAGATTAAAGTATTCCCGATCGTACGAGCTCAGCCGCTTGAAACTGATTTACAACGCACTCGCGCGTATTGCCGCAAACGGATTTATCTCTCAGTTGGCTTCGCTATTGGCACGTCATCAGCGAATATTATTCCGGGTTAAGCCGATTTGCTTTACTCATAAAATGAATGATTTTCTATCTGCATTAAATTTCACAATTTTACGTTATAAATAATACGACATATAGAATTATACACTATATAAAATTTATGATAAATTTATGTTATATAGACACTTTAAATTAATTGAACATAATTTAAAGCAAACAATTTTATGAAACATGTATTTGATAAAAATCTTATTTAAAAAATAATAAAACCTAAAAAAATCTGTAAATATAAGTACGTAATAAAATGACGTCTCTTCCTCGAACATCTTTGTGAGAACTTCTCTCTCGAACGTGAGGTGATAATGCGACTTCGATCGCTATATTGTCCGAAGCATTAGGGAGGGTATTTGCAAACGTGCGGGCGAGCCATCACGGCTTTCACCATCGTCACTCTGGGTGAGTGAGTGCACCTACGAGAGGAAACCGCTTTTCACTTTTGTCCCTTGAGATCGCCTCGGTTTACATTTAAATTTATAATCCGCCCTCCAGAAACGCGAGGGTTCCGTCCGAATATATCCGCAGTAAATTGATTTGCAATATAGCTCCGTTCCTCCTCGCTACCCTTTAGACGCAAAGGTTCGCGCCCCGTTGTGGGGGGAAGAGCACGGCACGAAAAAGACGTCGAAAGCTGTGCAAGCAGAATGGCGAAACGTCGGGGGTGGGAACGTTTTGGAAGAGAACAGGTTCCAGGAGGAGGAAATGTAAAATACGAGATAGTCTGAGCGCGGGTAAGCGATTTCCAGTTGACTGACTGACATCGGTAAGCTTGGCTCTGCCTCCGGGCAATCTTCTCATCGTCTAGTTGGTTTTCCTGTGCTTTGCTCTACTCGAACTATCCACAAGCGGACGTATGTACAGAACGCGCACGTATCATGCGCGCGCGCGCATGTGTGTGTTGTATTTGTGTACGCAACACAACAACGTATACAAACATGTACGGACTTACAGACCGGACTACGCCGTTTTCCTCTCGCGAAGGCTCGACCGCGATTAAAATACTTCGCGACAAGACGCGCCAAATTGCACGATATTTCGAGGAAGGGAGTTGCCGAAAGGATCCAGGCACATTCACATCTCCCGCTACGGTAATTTCGATAAGAACGTGTTCTCCCTGCGAAGTAGCGCGCCGAGATTCTTTCTTGCGTCACGGCAGACTGTGCCAACGACGTTATGAACCGTTGAGAACATTTTATCTCGGTTACAACAAAATTCTCGTTCCGCGTATCAGCGTAACTAGCTCAAAATTTGATGAGTTTACAAAAAATTGCAAATCTTATTTTATTTCTATGAATTTATTTATTAATACTTTTTTTTATTGTGACGCTTTAATTGATTGTAAATAATTTATGAGAATCGACCATATATACTAAAATTAACTGCAAAAAGAACTGCAAGATGAAACAGCTTTGTTAATCAAAGATATTAATAATTACACATTATTGTTGTGCATTATTTATTTGGAAATTAATTCGTTGTCGAACAAATTTCTCTCAAAGTTTCCATTAACTGATCAAATATATGCACGCATTTACGTCGGGGAGCCCCCGGTACATTACTGGTATTGTAGCCGCAACCGTGACTTCGAAGTTTCCGCGCAGCGCGCGGAGGTCTGTCTGTTTCGCATTACACTGCCAAGAAGCACGGTCCACGAGTTTCCGTTTTATACCCCGGTGAGCCAGCGCGATTATAAGGGACTCCGGGAGACAAGGCCGTCCTAAATTGCAGTCGAGTGTTTCGCAACTCCCCCTCGACGCTGTGACGATATTCCCTCCAGATGTAGTCCACAGAAGCCTTCGCCCGTGCGCGCGCCCCGAGAAATCTCGCTGCTCTTGTATAATTCAACGAGACGCTACTTCCGTATACGCGTCCGTAAGATAATTCCTATTAACAAGAAGAAAGAGACGAGGGAACCCGTCGTCGGAGAATTTTTGTATCGCGTGCCCGATTCTCGTGATTCATCGGAAAAACGTGCACGCGATGAAACTCGCGTGCCACCATCGCTCGAACTATCGCGAAAGAAGATATAAAATATAACAGAGCTCTCTCTGTGTTCGCTACATAAAGTCTAATTATCTGATTGTCAGTTTTTCTCTCACGTATTTTTACCTACTTATCACTTATTACAGAGATGTATTCGCTACTTTGAAAGAATCATATTTTTTACCCCCTTTTACTTTTTGGCCTAACAAAGTAGAGCGTATGTATGTACGTGTTCTTCGATCTTAAAAAGAGGGGAATTGCTTCGGCAAAAAGTCCTTCTCTAACACTCTGTAGAATAGTAGCAGTCGGATCACATTCCGAAAACCTAGGACGGTCAATTGCCGGTTCTCGAGAAATCGTTTCGATCTTTCGGTCACGAGGTTCATCGTGCAGAAGAGAGTGAGAGAAAGAGGGGGAGAGAGACAGCGAGAGAGAAACGATCGGCATATTGGAAAAGACGGAAGAAGGAAGGGAAAAGTTGCATGGGAGAAAATCGCGCGAAATAAAAGCATCCAATTTCCTGCGAATCGTCCGTTGGATCTCTCGGTGGACTTCCTCCTCGCTTCTCACCCGCCGCGGCATCCGAGACGCGAGAAGAAAGAGCACGAAGGGTCGGTTCGTGCTTTTCACAGCCGGACACGAGACGCCAAATGCACTCGGCGAAACGTGAAACGCCGAGGGGTGCGAACTCCTCGGGTGAGAGGCAGAGCAGCGAGGGTAAACTCGTCGTCGTCTTTACACGAAGAGAGCGACGGCAGCGATGCCGGGAACGGGCAACTTCTGCTCTTATTCTTTCTCTTTTTTCTCTGACACAACCTGGCATTTCAATTATTTATATCTCACTGCTGCCGGTAACAATAAAATCTCTTGATACGCCTTTCTCGTTTTCGCCTTTTATTCCCAATTTCTCGCGAGCGTTCTATTATAATTGATTACATCGTTTTTTCGACTATCGTGCTCGAAAATCGTCATGCACCACGAGTGCAAAAATAAAAACCGCGTTTCGTTAAATTAAACTATGCTCGGATGAGAAAATATTATTTCTTAAATAAAAAAAAACATCATTACATACGTAATACGGATTTTATTCGCGGAAGTATAAAGTATAAATTGATTCGTTGAGAATTCGAACGAACGACGAAGACAAGATTGTTGCGAGTAATCGTGTTTATTCTTTCTCAAAAGTCTGCCGTTGCATGCCAAGACAAGTTGCTTGTACAATGCTGACGAGGCATTGTAGATTTCAAATGATAAAGATAACAGCCGCGAATCCGGATGCAAACCGCAAACTCGCCGTTGTCGGATTGCTGATGCAGCGTGACGCGCTCGCTCTTATTTGCATCGCATAATTGACAATACTACTATATTCGCCGGAATGTACTTTTGTTCCTTTACTCTTCCTCCCGCGTCGATCTTCGTTTCACTTCGCGTCTTTTGCGATCGTAACGATCTCTCCCTTTCCCTTCGATATCTTTCATTCTTCGACGGTAGATTCTTGGCGCTCGCCCGTCTGTCTATGTTGCATGTCTAATGAGCGTGGAAAAAGCTTCTTATCGAATCGTCTAGCTGATACATGTCTCTGGTGCGATTTAAAGTTTCGAGCGAGCGGGAAAGGATCCGAGGAGAACTCACGTAAGCCGCATCAAAAATGAACATCTTTCTTTCTCGGACCGAAAGAAGGCGGCGGTCTGGAAAAGTAACGATGCCCGTCCTTTTCTCAAGTCACGTGCCGCTTCAATTATTTATGATGTCTTGTTGATACCATTCCTCGTTCATCCTTTTCATTGTTTCTCTGTCTCTCTCTCTCTCTCTCTTTTCTCTCTACCGCTTTCTCTAGCACTGCTTATCGACTTTGCGGACCCTTTTGCTTATTTTCTTTCGGTGCATTACGATGTCATACCTGGACGCTTCTCCAACTTTGTAAAAACCACTTTAACATCAAAGTTTTAGATCTTTGCTTTACAAACTGGCACAAATGCGATTGTTCGACCAGTTTACGTTGGATTGCCGTTTCTTGTCACGTTGATGTGACACATTCGTTATCTTCATTGCAAACAAAACTCGGTTAACTCAATATTTTTGTCCAAAAGTAGCATTATGTACTCTGCGCTCTTTACAGCGGATACGGCAAGCGAGTTTGTATTCTCTGCGGGATGTTAACGGCGTCGTAACTCGGATCAGAAGTTTTATCCGGCCGGATTACACAGGGAAGATGTATGTCGGTCGGTCGTCAATAGAGATCGAAGGGAATTGCGCGACGATCGGATCCGCGTGACCCATCGAGACCCCGCAAGCAATTAATTCATAAGCGTACGGTCGACACAATAGTGAACTATGGCGGCACATATCCGTCTCTTCACGCAACAATAGCGCGCGAGCATCCACACGAATTACATCAAGATTTGAATGAACCTGTACAGAGGATAAAGGGCCCCCAGGTCCCAGGAGATCGAAGGCATTACCGCAGAGGATGCGAGTCTACGCGATTGTCTCGTTGATATGTTAATTAACGTTATTGATGTTATTGAAGTATCTATTAATCCTGTCAAACACTATGCTCCAGAATACAGGCCAATAGGCGATTCTCTCAGTATTCTCAAGTCACATTATGCGACAAAACATATCGAGATTCTAACGAATCTTTTGGCATTCGTGTAGAAAAATTTTGTTTGTTGCAATAATAATATTTATAATAATTTTTCCCGTTTAAATATCTTCGCGTATTTTTCTTGAACGACAAATTTTACATTTTTTAATACATATGTACGAGAATCGTCAAATCGTTACGAAATTTCCTGAGATTTTGACGGATAATAATCAACCAAGCGTGTTATAGCAGATTGCGCCCGTTTTCCCTGTTACGAAGATGCGGTGAGAGACGGCAAATCTGATTGAATCGACATGATTCCCCCGTTGAGTATTACGCATTGCGTAACCGCTCCATTCCCCATCCTTCCCCCTGTCACAATTCCCTCATTTTGCCCTTACTCCGGGAATCCTTCCTAGTCGACACCGCCTCGGGAAAACGAATCCTTTGAAGTCGCCTGTGTAATCGAAGAAGTAATTTCAACGCAACCCTCGTCGCGGCAATCGTTTTTCCCATTCGCTCAGGGCCGTCTACCCCACGAAATGTTATTATCGGAAGCGTCCCATCCTTGACAAAGACAATTAGCGACGTAATTCACGCAATAACTTTTCGTGTAAGCGAACAGAGCGAGAACTGAGAAGGTATATCGATTCAATCAATCAATATTTGTCACTGTATTAAATTTGAATAGATACGTTTTAATATGTGTATCACATGTTTCAAAAAAATCTCGTGATAATTTCAAGTAATGTTTGTAAATATCTGTCCGTCGCAAGGATTTATTTGAAGATTTACTTGAAAAAAATGTATGGGATTAACTTTCTATAATTCTACTCTCTTCTATATAATATTTACGAACAAAGGGATCACAAAGAATCAAATAGGAACAAACAGGATCATAAAGGATAATTTTAATAACATTTTAATTCAATTTTACTTCACGCAATTTAATTTAAAGAGAAACTCGCGTTGCGTACGTGACAGAACTCGGTTAACATTAAACTTTCGATTGGATTCAAAATGCGATTTCTGCTCGAATTTAATTTTGAAACAGCAGATACAGAAGTATTAACGTAAAGAATACAATTCAAGACACAAATGCCAAAGTTGCGCATAGATTTTATTTTATAAAGTAAACAATCTCAAAGTTTAAATCTTTTAACTTAGATTTACAAATCGAGACAATTTCATAGTTTTCCAAAACGCAGTTATGTGTGTGTGTGTGCGCCATATACGTATATGTAAATAATATTTTTTGTTTATAATACTTTTGTTTTGCATTTGCGTTTACTTCAAATATCGCGCATATGATCGGCTCAAGTCGTCGCGCGTCTTCGAATGAAACCTCTAGTGCGCGTCGCATGTCATTTCGTTCTTTATTTTATATAATCGTTTCGTTTCTTCCCTGCTCATTCTGCTCAATTGTCGGCGGATCTTCTTTCTTTATATGTGTGCTGCATAAATAAGGTAACTTTAACAATACGCGTGAAAATTAGGAAGAGATAGAAATTCATTCTTAGCTCTCGGCAAAAGTGACGTTTCCTTGAAAGAGCGATCCCTAATACCCGAATATTCTCGACTCGCGGAGAGAATCTCGCGGCAAGAAAATCCCTGCCCGATCTCGAAGTAAAATATGCATGTTCCTTAAAACTGCACAAGACAAAATTGAATTCGCCCTCACGGTGGGGAAATTCCAAGCCGCTCTCTCGCTTGGCGCGAATTAACAGCTCTCGTACGTAAGCGAGATGAGACAGCCGCATCGAAAATTGCCGAAACTAATTACGAGTAGAGAGAGCGGCGAAAGAGAAGAGCGTCCGAGTGCGTTCTGAAGTAATGGTCGGTTACTGAAGGGAGTGGTCTCGTCTTTTTGTTGCAGGTGCGAGGGCGGTTGGCTTCAGTTGGAGGGTAGCGCCCGCGTCTGTGGTCTCAACCAACGCTTCGACCGGCCGGTCGTGCTCTTCTCGGACAAGCCAGTCGCGACTCTACATATGCAGTGAGTACATCGTTTTATTTAAGTTAGCGAGCAAGTTTTTTGCGCTGCGACTTCGTTAAGCTAAAAGCGATAAGTTTCCCGCTCGAGCGACTGCCGCAATTACCATTAATTTCGTCCTCCGTTACAAACATCACGACGAAAGAATTTTCTGGTCCGCGTGCGTATATAAAACGCGCCGACTGTGATGGTGTATACGCGAAAGCAAATTAACGAACGTCGTAAACATGGACTGCAGTTCGAACGCATTATTTGTTTTTGCGCGCGCGAAATTTCCGCGCGGCGATTATTTTCGTTCGCATCTTTTACCGATCCCGGAATTGCGCACTTTTATGTCGGGAGAAAATTTCCAGAGTCCGTAAAATGAATATACGAACGACGTCGCGCAGCGTAATCGTTTCTGGAAACGCGGCCAAAATTGTGAAAATCAACATTTAACACACATCTTTCGCAAAGTACAGTACATCTCTTTTTTTTTACCGCGCGTTTTATAAATCTACGCGACGATTGTGTTCCGAATAAAATGGCGGAGTATGTAAAGTCGATTTAGCGTCAGTGTACGAGTTACCGTCCGTGCGCGTGGTGCCATCCAGATAGGAAGATGAAGACTCGGGACGGACGCGCACTCGGGAGAGAGAGAATAGTAGGTAGGAATTCCAGCGGCATTACGAAATAGGAACACGTTCTGAGCTAAGTGCTTCTTACTATCATCCCGAGCTTGCTTCTGCCGCGTTCGAGTTACCCGAACACTCGTCACCTGCCCGTACATCGAATTTTACTCTTAAATACCATCAGACAGAGAGATATATTTGTCGAGATTAAAATCGCGCTCGTTCTCTCTCTCTCTCTCTCTCTCTCTCTCTCTCTCTCTCTCTCTCTCTCTCTCTCTCTCTCTCTCTTTACAAACGTTGCTCAATCTGCCGACGCGTTATATTCTGTCGCTGTAAATCGAGCCGATCTCTCTCGACGGGCTTAGAAAGAGCGAAGGAAACGTGCCGTGGAGTATTTACACGATTCTTGCGCTTTATAAGAAGCGATTTCCATTATCAAGCGGTCTCGCTCCCGCTTTATCCGGCCGTTTGTACTTGAACGTCAACTCCTGCGGGGAGTTTAATTTAAATGCAAATTGATTTACCTTTGATAAAGTGTGAAATGGCGGTTTCTCTGTTTACCGCGTGCAAAAGGCGAGAATTATTTTTTAAATTAACTTTCTTGGTCGGACGCGCGCGTATTTAATCACGCTGAAACTACCGCAAAAGTAATAACGCGAAATTAATGGCCGTATTCATGGCCAATGTGCTTTGAAAGATTTCGCCAAGTAACTAATGGAACGCGAAGTAATTATTACGTCTAATTGTAATTATTATGTCTGACGAAACGAATTACATCGATTTGTAAATACGTTTAATTAATAATCTTATATTACTTTTGCGAAAGTTTGTTTAACAACGCTTTACAATTAGTTTTTTTTTTTTTTTTTTTTTTGCAGTAAATCGTGTAATTGAAGATTCATTTTTGAAACTAATTGCATTATACCTCTCACAATTATATACCATACTGATATTCACTTTTAATTGAAATTAAAGTAGCGGACAATGTATACGAGCGATGAGTAAAATTCTCGGAAGTGCTTCGCGTACGCAAATCGGAACGATCCATTATGGCGGACGTTTGGAAAATCTGAATAATTGATTGGTACATATTGACAGGCGGGCCCTCACGGAAGTCGGTAAAATGGTAGAAAAGTTGCAAATTCGTTCGTAGATAAATTCTCGCGCGGCACCAACATGGGTTGCCTCCATTATTTATGTTTCTTAATTGGTGCGTCAAAGAAAAAGAGAGAGAGCATTTGCTTCATTGCCGTCGAGACAACGAGAAGCTTCGTTACGAACTGCTCATTAAATATTTATGACAAAATCAGTTTGCGATATTTACGTCGTCGTCCAAGATACGCGTAGGTATACATAAAACATCAGCAGTTTGCTACGCAACTCGTTTCTTTGATCGTAGCGCGAGATTTTCTGAAAGATGTTTTCATTTTGCGATTTTATCTACGTAGTCTCTCGTACACGCTCGCGAAAAATTTGCAGACGTGTTTATTTAACAAATTAACAAGCGGCAAATCTTGCTACCTATAAAGAAGGAGAGGAAAGAGAGAGAGAGAGAGATGCACAGTTAATTTTGTTTGTTTTCACGATTTGCCGCGCGCTCAAACTGAAAATCGAGAAATCGCCAGAGTAACACGGCGTAAAATTGAATTCCACCAGTCGATTCTGGAAGTGATTTCATTGTCGAACATGATGTTCGATAAATTTATGAGGAAATCGCGCTTCTATCGCGAACGGTTTTACGTTTCCATTAATTACGCTCCCATGGATGTGATATAACCTGTAGATAAAGCACAATTGTTTGAAATATCGACGTAAAACTCGAGAACCGCAAAATCACATATGCGTTTGCTATTCGCGTAAAATTATATAGTTTTTAATTGCACAAAATTTTTTATTGTCGCCGACACACTGTGAGATTTTGTGCGATAGGGAACATTTATTACGTAACCATAGACAAGAGACAGTTCAGTGGAAGAACTCGCTATCGAGAGAACCGGTAGCTTTTGACCCGGAAATGTCTCTTGCGTTATTACTCGGCACTTTCTCAGGGGGAGACTCCGAAACGTGGCTTGGTTGGTATGAAATTTATATAAGTTGGGAAGTTGAGTGTAATGTGGCAAACCCGTCGCACGCGACTGGCATAAATGTGTCACAAAATGATTTATGGCTTTTAACTTCCGCTTCCTACTCTTCCTTTCCCCTCCGATTACGAAAGTTTCTGTCTTTATGTGAAAAATACGAAAGTAAAGTTAACAATAAATGACAACTTGTAAATCATGATTTGTGATGTTTGTTCTGATAAAAGGAGTATTGCAACAACCAAGAAAAAGGAAATACAAAAAAAATTATGCGTTATACGTTGTCGAATATACTTAGCAAATTATTATCTTTAATTGTGTTTTTTAATAATATTTTGTTTGTTGTTGATTAGGTTTTGTAAAGAACAGCTTTATAGGCTTCGCTATTTAAAGCGTTCTTTATGATGTTTTCTAAATAAATTTTTGTGCTTAATTTGAATTTTCAATAATAATAATATTATTATTAGACATAAGTTTTGCGCGCTGATATAAAAACAGAACAATCACGAAATTATGTTGCAGCTAAATCGAGAACATACGGAAGAAGATAAATGAATAAAATTTACATGCACAAGTAAACATATATATGTATTATATACACGACATGACATGAAACATAGCGCGACGAATTATTCGCGAATTTATGGCTGAAAAATTCTTGACGCCGGTTAATTAGTTAAATTAAACGAGCCGCGACGAGAAAATTCCGTCGAATGGAATCTCAAAAGTACACAATGCCACATACAAAACGGGCGCATAACATTTTTCACGTGTCGTGTGTCGCCCGTAAAGTAACGCATCCCGGTCGAATTCGAGGCAATAATCGGATTCCCGTGAAATTTCAACGTGCTCATTTCCATAACTACGTCCTTTTATGTCACCGTGAAACATTGAAATGGACTGAATTATTCAACCGATAATGCGCGGCTCATACATAGAATACGGGCGGAAACTTTGTCCGTTATGTTTCAACATATTGCATAATGCACTTTAAACTACGGTCATTGTCCACTCGGGATATAAACCGTAATAAGGTCAATATACGATCCTCGGTTTATCGTACAACGCCGAGTTTATCTTCGCGAAGTACGAGAATGTCGAAGCTTACGTTCCTTCTCTCCGCGAGAACGCGTCAACGTGCGTCAGATTTATTTGAAAGATATATCTTTTTTTTCTTTCAAAATGCAACGTCAAACGGAAATAGCAAAATATGCAACGGAAACATCGATAAAGCAATCGTCCGCGCACTTGTAGCGCGCCGAGTAAAAATCTGTTTATCGTACATCAAACGAGTTTTCACCCAGCGCAAGAAACTCAGCTGCAAATTTACAGATCACGGGCTCGCTCTTCGTACTTTTCATCTTTGATTTCACGAACGCAATCAGCATCCAATTTGTCTATTTACTTGTTACTTAAACACGACGACACAAGTGAAATTTCAAGAATCATTCTGAGAAGTTTCTTGAAAGATGCTTTTTTTTTTTTTTTAAATTCGATACTTGCGTTTTCACTTACTATGATGTACATTTATCGTAGAAAACTCTTACAAGATTTCACGCGAGTAGTGAGAACGCGTGTTAGTTTGCTCGTGTTTAAATTGACTGACTTTGATCTATGCAATCCGAGTATTGTTTCTCTGACATGATGACAAATCGTATTACAGATCTTCCGTGACGCGGAATAGGTTGGGATAGCGAGTCATGTATATTCGATTACGGCTTACACACAATCCGTTTGCCGGTCAACGTTAAGATATGACACGTATATGTCAAACGCACTTACCGCGTGGGAGACGTGTACATAGTATATACGTACGTCACACGTGTATCTCGGAACTTCAGACAAGCATCGTTTAATTTAACTCTAACATTTCATCGAAACAACAACGCGGCGTATCCCGTTATACGCACTCGATATAACTTCCTCTTTCGCGCAGTTGCGTCCGTGTACAATTAGTCAATATTGATAATTTTCATTCGTACCATTATTATAATTGGATAACAACACACTTCAACATTAACCAACGCGCGCGTAAGGATCGATGACTCTATTAGCGTCAATGTAGTCGAGTGTGCGCGATAGGTATTGGAACATGAAGAATAGAAATTGAATTATCTCCGGCCAAGCTTAAAAGCGCTCGATTATTATTCATCTTTTATTTATACATAATCCGACGTATGACGTTCGCGAGTTGCCATTAGTACAATGTAATCACTCAAATACGATGTCACACGTTCGCAATGCAAGAAAGTCAAAATTAATTAACTATATTCAACGGGAATTTCCCATTGAATTTATGGGTGATTTTTCCTAACAAGTTTACGGTGTATATTACGTTGACGTATTCTCTCTTTCTTTTTTTTCTCCCTGTCTTTATTTTCTTTTTCCTTTCAAAACTACTTTCAACAAAAGTTTGCAATCGTCGGTCTCTGTTTGTTAGCGCGAAAATGTTAAACTACAAAGCCGCGTCCCAATTTACTTCAACGACCGTTAAACCAGATACTCATTTCGACTTTGGTCGAAATTTCGCAGCTTGCCGTAAAGCTTCAACGACTTAAGAAGGCTTTCGAACTTCATGTCCGTCTTCTTCCGACAAAAAAACTAAATTACGTGTTCGTAACAAGCAAGTAACGTATGCAACAATGAGAGTATTCGTAATTACAAACATTTGCGATCTTTTTGTTTAGTCACGAACTTTAACGCGGAATGTAATTTTTTTCGACAATCTACATATAATTAAATGAATGCTTTTCAATTTTCGCTCACACACTGCAACGATCCTTTGTTCTTTTCATAGCTTTCAATTTACGTGCAAATTAATTTACTTTTGTTCAAAGTTGAGACGCTTTTATTCGCAACAAAAATTAATTTGTTAAATTAATATCTGCAATTTTTTTCTCGTTTGTAATGACGTTGTTCGCGATGCCGTGCGACCGCATCAGGCCGTACTGCGACGTTCAATCACGTAACCGCAAGTTAATTTAGTTGCACGACCATCGAAAGACCAAAAGACGAAGTCTCTTTTCCGTGCTGGCGGCGTTTCCGACGACTTAAGCTCTGCTCCATACCGATTTTCGGTTCGTTTCACGCCGCTACGACAGTCATCCCGTCTCTAAACTTCCGCGGAAAACTTAGCCGCCCGCAATAAAATCGATATCTCGACAAAAGGGAACGACCTCTGGCAACGGCATGCGATCTATTAGATGAATGAAAAGAGAGAAAAGGCTTTGCGCACAGGCGTTTTTTTTTTATTTTTTTTTTATAGAGTCCGCCGTATCATTCACCGATCTATTTCTCCGGATATAAGAGGCGTCCTTGTGGAAAAATGTCCCCGAGCGAGGAAGCGGAGAGTTCGCGTGTTTATTTCGAAGTAGCTTCCTTAGCGCGCGCAGTTTCACGGAGCAGAACAATACGGTCCTATCAAAATATCATTTTCGCGAAAAGAATAATATTCGATAGATTGGAGCTTTATACGCGTGGGAAGAAGCTTTTCTTTTAGAAACTATCGACCGAATTGGTTTTGGGATACGCGGCGAGCAAAAGAACATCGGAACGGAAGAAGCTCTTTCTCTTCTCCTTCCCCCCTCTCTCTCTCTCTTCCTCTCTCTTTCCAATTTCTTTCGGACAATAAATCATGAGCGATGTGATGTTTCATGAAAAATATACTTTTGTTTTTCGCAAATCGTTCCTGAAATTGAATTAGGCGACATTTGCGTTTAAATATTGAACATGATATCAGCGGGTAATATTAGAATCATCTCGCTGAGCAAAGAGATCGAGACATAAAAAATTAATAACGAAACGAAATCGAGGAGAAAAGCTCTTTGAGCAAAAAATTTGTGAGCGGGAAAACTCGTGTGTCAGAATATATTCGTCGGGAAAAGAAAGCAAGGTGGATAAAAACACTACTTAGAAAAACGCGGGAAAAGCGAAGAACTTTCTTATCCTCTTAAAAAACGGATGACACAGTCCGCACGTTACTTTCTGAATTGTTTAAATGCGTATTCAAACTTCTTTCTTTCTCTCTCTCTCTCTCTCTCTTTCTTTAACTATGTAACTAGATTATCATACATACGGAGAACTTGTCTTGAAATATTTGCGCAGATCTTATCCTACTTTGTTTTGGCAACGAAATCTTTCATCTTTTCTTTTTAGTTTTATTGTTGGTGATCATACATTTCCGCGGAATAGATTTGATTCGAGTATCTTTTCGCACTTTTCTTCGTTATTTCATTTAATTTTTATCATTTTTCCTCCTTTGCGGTATATGATTGAAAGCTCGATATGAATCACACTTTTTTCACGTGTAATTACTTAAGAGAAACATCAAGAGTATTTTCGGCAATTGTACGTGTCGCAAAAAAAAACCTCGTCCCATAGTTCGATACAAGAAATTGGAGTGGCACGAACCTCTCCATCAGCCTAAGAAATGAAAAGATAGATCGCGCGTCGGACCTTTGACTGAGGAAAGCCTATCGCGTCTTAGCTGCGGGTAAAACAAAAAAGACGAGAAGAAAGAGACGTCTTCTATATCTGTCTAACTGTGCTCTCCATTTTGCGTGTAAGCCCACACTCTTCCACTTTATACCCTTGTCAGGCTGCAACTCTCTGATTGAATGGATGCGGGTCTGCGTCTACATTTCTCTCGATTGTCAAAGCTTTGTTCTAAAGAAATTGTGAAACAGTTGTCGGTATAATACAGAAAGACGTTATTTTTTTTATTGTTGTTGCAACAATAATACATTTATTTATCGCAAAATCTGATTTTTCAAGCAAAACTGTGACCGGAAGATCAGCACGTTCTAGTTCAATAAACTGTGCAAACATACAGGATTCATATTTTTCTCTACATCTCTCTCTCACGTAATATCGCATTGTACCGTGAAAGTGGAATCGTCCACTTTCGCAAAAATAACATTTCCCAACAACGCGAAAGATATGATCTCGTCTTGCCCGAGACGCAAGATTCTATTTGCGACGAGTGAGTTAGCGTGCGAGGAATCGAACTGACGTATCCGATCCCGCTTAATCGCGAAGAAAAATTAGGTTCGTTATCCTTTCCCGGCGGGGAGTATCGATTAGCAGATTAGTCTTATCGAGCGCGCGGAGGCGGATCTCGCTCTCGCGGAGCGCGTACGAAGACGGAAAGAAAGAGAGCTCGAATCTGATTCCGGCAATCTGTCTATTCGAGTCGATCCCCTGCTGTTCTCTCCTCCTCCTCTTCTTCTCTTTCTCTCTCTCGCGCGATCGAGGGATACATTTTTTCGAGATAATTTCTCGTCAGAACTCTCTCGGGATAGCAGTGCGCGAGCGCGCGCCCGCTCATCGTTCTCGGCAAAGAGAAGAGAAAGAGGGAGGAGGGGCTAAGATAAGCTGCGCAATATCGGATTCGAATCCTGTACGTACGAGGCGTGGGACGAGAGCACCCTGGGGTACTTTCTGAGAGCCGAGTACAGCGAACCCATGCGATCTACACGTGCGCGATTTATTCGCCTCGGCGCAGGATGAATATTTTATTAACCCATTAGGATAAGTCAGCAATTTACGTTCGGCGGATCCGTTGCGATAAAAGAGACTCAAGACTACGCGCTCGTTATATCTCGCGAGCGAGAAGAGTGCTAATATTTTTGATATTATTCACCGACGAAGACACGTTTTTTTTTCAAAAGGCGTGTATAATAAGAAGTGCGATAAAACTATATCTTCAAAACCTCCGCGAGTAACGCGAGTTAAACATTATTGTCTTATTCAATATTTGTATCAAAATAGAAACTATTTGTATACTGATTAAAATATCGAGTTGGCAGTCGAAAGAGATTGAATTTTCCTAATAATTGCGACACTTCGCTGGGGAGGTGTCGATGTTATCGCGACAGAACACGTGCCATTAGAAAGGTAGAAACGCGATGTTATTCAACACCTCGTTGTGAAAATTACTCGCGCCATTCCGTAATAGCGTCGTCACTCTTCCGACCGTGAACGTATAAGGGAGAAGAGAACGGAAGGAAAGAGGAGAGAGAATTGCAGAGAGAGGGATGAAGTGAATGTGGAGTGCGCGAATTACGGGACTATGGCGCTAATGTTAACGACACGCATTAGCAGTCTTGTTACGGATACCCGGCAATCCCGATGCACTGCGCTTTTGTTGGGAACGATCTTGCTGATCTTAATCGCGCGGAACTGTTGAGCATTCTTTACACGTCAGAACCGTCGCGCGCAAAATATCCTCGATTTGTTGCAAATGCTCGAGCACCACCGTGCTCCAACGCCCTCTAAAAACCAATTCGACTGAATGTTAATTGTTTCTGAGGAGAATATTCTATAGAACGCGCGCGCACGTGTATCGCGCGACGTACGTTTCACGCGCACATGCAATTCAGGAAATATCGCTGATGTTTTAATTTTTTTCCATATTTGTTTTTATAACCCGTAATAATAGTGTCACACAAATTGCAAACGATTCTTTCCTCTGTCATCCGCTCGTAATCTCTTTTGTGATCAGCAGATCACAACATTTAGATCTGCACGAAATAGAAAATACCACGTATGCACGAAATTCATGCATAATTAATCAGTAATTAACGTTTTATCGGACTAATTTTACGTCGATGGATGCGTAAAATTCGACGGCGGATGAATTGTGTATTATTTTCCCGATCGCTGAGCAATCAATAACGCGTCACACGTATATCATTATCGTCAATGATATGATAAGCTTCCCTTCTGCGAAACCGATTAACCGCATCGCTTCCATATTTCCGAAAGCGGTCCTTTTGCTCGTCGATCGTCACCGGTGTAACATTGCGCGTAATTGCTCATCGTCGAAATTAGCCCCTCGTGCAGATAGTTTCTAACGATAAGAATCGAATTTCGTATTATGTGCCATTGTCAAATAACCGACCTTCGCAGCCGTTGCATCGATAACAGTTGAATTCTGCGTGAACAAATTTCCCGGTGTCGTGTCCCGCTTATCGATCATCACGGCTAAATGGCTAATTGTTTGTTAAGTGCGAGACTTACCGTAAATGGGACTCGTATCTCGTTCGCACGTGGTTTAACCCCCCGTCATCGCGCAGCCTCTCTCTGCTGCTCGTGCCCGATAATCCTTATTATCTTATTATTACGACGCTTTGCCGTGGATCTTTTTGAGATTTGCATATATATTGAAAAATCATTTATTATAACGTACCTTACGGTGGTGTTTTCATTGAGAAAAAAAAACGCTGCGTTATTCGAAAGTTTGTACGTAACTATTATAATATCGAGCATCGTCGAACATTATCGAAAACACACGCGAGAGAGACTTTTCTCGCCGAAAACGAGAGTTTTAGTGAGAAAGAGCATCACTCGTTTGTCACGCGTAATCTTCCTTTCGCTCCGCGAATTAAAAGCGAATCAGCTCTTCCCCGTTCTCTTTGCCGAATGCAAATCGGCCGAATTTCTCTTGGACGCGTGATAAAACCCTGCATCGCCCGATCGCAGTAACGATCGGGCGGGCGCGGGAGAAACACAGGGGTGATCACGACGAGTCGAGAAAGTGTAAAACGTTTCGATCGGGTGAGGCCTGTGTTTCTGGCGAAACTAGGCGAATTTCCAACGCTCGCAATCGACGAGTTGCGAGCGCAAGGCAGAAAATTGCATCGCGGGTACGTGGACCGACGTCGAGGTTTTCTCTCTTTCTCTCTTCTCTCTCTCTCTCTTTCGCTTGCTCCTCCTCCGTAGATAGAGAACGTGGAAGTTGAAATTTCCGAAAGCGAATGTCAGTTAAGCTAACGAACGAACCGGAGCTAAAAATAGACCGCGGGGCGAAAAATAGTCGCGAAAATGACACGCCGTGCGTGCGGCGCGTGACGTTGTAATTTCGGCGAATATTAATCCGTGGAATGTCACTTTTCGCGCTGGGGGGGAGTTAACTTTTCGGCATAGTTTCCTTCGAGTTCTACATCGCATCGAAAGCACGTAAGTAAAATATATATGGAGTTCCGTATATCCGGTAATATAATATAATTGTACCTTTTGTAACCTTTTGCGTCAAGATCTAACGCGCAGCACAAGTGTTATATTAACTTTGACAGCAACACGTTCGCCTGTTTTGATCCTCTTATCCCAAAAACTAATTTCCCCTTTTGACACGCGGTGTTGCCTAAACATGTTTCGCCTTTGACCTCCTCTCGCCTTTTGACCTCCCCTTTTCACGATGTTCCATCTCCGCACGTACACAGACTGCAGCGATTACCATTTTCAAACGCTTATTCGCTTTCAGCTCTCCTTCGTCCACCGACCCAATTTCCCTCTGACGAGTTTCTTTGGCTTTTCTTTTCCTCTCTTCCGTTTAATTAAGCTGCGAACATTAAGCAGTAGAAAGTTCTCATTTGTTATTCGCTTTACGTTGGAAAACCTGCATCTGCCTCTCGGTGTAGCATTCCAAAAACTGTCTGACAGTCAAGGAACTAACTCCATTTTACCTATTGCGGTAGTTTCACGCGATATAAAACAGTTACGTATGCACGCGAGGAGACAGAATATGCATTCGTGTGTATGAATATTTTTTAACGTAACGTCGTTATACACAAAAGAATAATTTTAATATTTTTAATAATTTAGAGTTTTCTCATGAAGTAGTAATTTTATAATAAACTATTGTATTAATTTTAGATTTAATTATATAATTAATAAAACCCATTTTTCCAAATAACAATAATGAATATCTCTGGTAATCTTTTACTTGCAAAATTGCACATCTCCGATTATTTAAAACTCTGATTATGTCTGAACATTATACATATCAGATTCAAATTTGCCATCGTGTGATTATTAATTATTAAAGCTTAACAAATTACACGCTGATGCGAATATACATATATCGAGAAGCAATCTTCTCTGTTTGCGTCTGCATTTGGTCAGAGAACAGACAGGTTAATTCGTTGGTAACTTCGTCGAAAACTTCGATAAACTGCTCCGCGAGCACAAAAAGCGCGTTTCGAAAATTAATGCGTTGCAGTCACGCACTTTCGGCATTGATCGCGTCTCGGCGAATTGGATTTACGAATCGCGAGCAATTTGGCGTTCACCTGTCGGCCGCGTTTCATCGGCAGAACTGCATTTGCGTGTCGTGTGACGGTTCGCCCCCACACATACACACACACACTTGACGTATAATCATGTCTCGCGCTGAGCGCGCGGCTCCGGAGTTATCGGCGTTAACGAGCCATAAGGCCCAGCCTGGCGTACTTGTTAATCGCGCGCACAGCTTTAGAGGTCGCAGTCTCGATTCGGATTAACGAGCTTCGCGCGGTAAACTTCATCAGCGTCACCGTATTACTACCACTCTCACGACGATTCCGTCCGTGCGTTTGCTCGGCAGATATTTGATCTCCGCGCGGTCGAGTCCGACACCATCGTCGCTGCCGGCGATTTGGAACCACGATTAGTCGCCCCTCCTCTTCCTTCTCTGATATACACTCCGAACGGCGAACTAATAAACGCGACATCGATAGTCCGGAATGTGTGTACATACCTATATACGTTATACGAAGCGTTGCCGCACGTACATACAAATGGACGAACTCGCCGGAACTTCCCAGAGCGATCCGATGTTCACGGCGACATTTCATTCGCGAAAGAGAACACGCGTGTACTACGTGTGCGTGCGGTGAACCCGGCACGGTGGTTCAATTGGACATCGGGCCCGAAGCGGGTAATCGGAAAGCCGAGATTATTGAAATTTCCAGAATTCGCTTCCGTATAATCACGCTCGTCCGGAGAATATTTCGCCAGAGATCTATGAAACGCTAGCAAACGCAGAGAATTGTCGACTCTCCCTCTCTCTTTGTTCACTCTCTTTTTTTTTGTGATGTTCTCTTTTTTACGGACGCTATCTGTTGGCGTGTATAAAACCTGGAGATATTAATTCGACGAGTTGCTTCAGTCAGGGTGTGACGTATTAATATGTTTGTGAGAGAGTTGAGTGAAAATATTTTCTTAAGAAAACTTCTTCGATTGCTTTTCGTTTCTAATTTCAAAGTGCTTTTGCTCTTTTTTAAAAAGTTTTATTTTCTCTTTTAGAAAAATAAATAATCGCGCGTAGACGTAGTAAATATTATTTATAATAAAACTTAAACACATTGTTGTAATGTGTTTGGCACGACACAATTTTCAAAAGATTCTCAACTACGTAATGTGCAACGCGCAGTAAACAGGCATTAACTGGCGTCATTGTTGCGCAGCGCTGTCGCGGTAGAACGCGAGCGGGATTTGCTCGCTGATAACTCGGACTTAAGGCGGTCCAAAACTCGCGGAAATCCGTTTCCAGTCCCGAAGCAAAACCACAGTGTTCTCCAAGACGCTGCCGCGCTGGCGAAGCTGGATAGCGTTATGGTCTGGTGATCACGACTTTATGCAAGTTCCCTGGCATCTTGTAAACACTTAAGCCGTTCTCCCCCATGGCCGCTAACCGCAAATTCGCATCTTGAATAAATACAACTGCGTCTTATGTATCTCATGTACAAGCGTAGTTATTCTCGAGGGGAAATTGCCGCAACTTGACCGTTTGCTTTTTAGTGTGTCAACATAACAGCAACGATATAATTACTTCCGGAACACTTCGTTTCGTGCTTGAAGGGAGCGTCATAAAAAACATTTGCGGTCGCTTGGAATCACAAGATATTATGAAACTGGACTTTCATTATCTTCCTCGCGCTTTGTTGGGATTATTTTTACAACGTAAAATAATACTAATTTTTATTCAAACTTAGCACGTGTCAAGTTCAAATATAAACACATTTGTCGAACACGTGCAAATCGAAGATAAAGAAAATTTGCTCTGAAGAAGTGCATCGTGATGAGAAAAGCGCTTTTTCAAAGCACAGTCACATGTAAAAAAAAAAAAAACATTACAATTATGGACGTGCACATAAACAATTGCGGGTTTTGTCCGTTTGTTTCTGTCGGTGATAATAGGCGACTCGGTTTACTCTCACAGCGGCTGTATTATAGCAACTATCGTGTGCTTGATCGTAATGTCCGAGCGTCGGTTTACAACCGGGCGGCAGCGAGTGTGTATACATCGATTCGTCGATTTGAAAGCGACCGATTTATTGTCTGCCGACCCATCCGCCCGAGAGAGAGAGAGCCAGATCCATTCGAACGCCGGGTCTTTTCGCGCCCGTTCGACGTCAAAGCCATTCTCGACTCTGTTCGACCGCATTGTTAACTAACGATGTGCGCTTTATGCGCAGTGGAAACAGTGTAAACATGTTATACCTTTTCGTCGAAGCGACAAATGGACGGCATCCTCTTTCTGTTTTCGCGATCGGCTGCATCCAGTCGCGTAAAACACATCACGTCCCATCCCAGTTGTGATTTTATGTTTCCCGTGCATATAGGATAAGATCGATTTGCGCTATACGACATTTCGTGCTCCAATAAGTGACCAAGAGAGCAATATTTTACGTAGCATATATGCATACGCTTTGCTTAAAATAATACAGGTAGTACTAAGTCTAGAAAAGCTTTTGTAATGTTTTTCATCGGCTTCTTGAAGAATTTAATAAATAAAAAAAAGTAATTTCAAAGGAAAGCACATGTATATCCATCTTATTGCGAGGAATAATTTCGCTATATCGCGAATTGTCGTTTCCAATGTCTTCTTTCTCAGACCTCCCGGTCTTCTCGTAAAATTATCAGCTCTTTCGTCACGGACGTTGATGGAGTGCGCCGTTATCGTTATCGCGACAAATCACTGGTCGTCCGATCGCCCTGTCGTATCCCGCCTCGACGCGGCGCGGCGCCAACATTTTTCTTTTTTTTTTTTTTTTTTTTTTTTTCTTACGCGAAGGACAAAGACGCGTCATCGCTCGTGGAAACGAGTGGGGCTCGGAGGAGTTTAGTCCGTCGGCTTGAGCGATCCCTGGAGAGAAAGGAAGCGAGCAAGAAAGAGAGAGAGAGAGAGAGGGAGACGTAGAAGTACGCGATCCTCGCAAAAGCACTAGACTTAGTCTCGCGATATACTTTCCTACCTACTCTCCGAGCCGAGCGCCTTATCTTACTTCGCTTGAGCGAAGCAAAACACGAAGAAGAGGATATGCCGGGATATGCCCTCGGCGCACACTGGCATCTACGCGACGCGCTCGGCCAAGGTGTAACAAAGATCGCGAAAGAAGCGGAGGAAAGCTCTTCGGCGAAGAGACGACATATAGTGCGGATAGAAAGGAGTACGTACAAGATGTAAGAGGCCACTTAAAAATCGATATCCGCGCGTGCTGCGCACTTTACTCCGCGACACTTTTAGCAATGCGGTTTACGGTAAATACATTATTCAAGGCAATATCCCTGTGATCATATCGAGAAGGATGTTAGGTCTAATCTCGCGCAACCGACAGATTTTTCAATATACTAGGTCACCAGAAGTCACCGTGCAGAATAAAACCGAAGAAATTTTATTCGCGAGACTTTTACCAAGAGGAATATTGTTCACTTGTTAATATTACAGTTTTGTTATTTTTTAATTGAATATCTCTAGTGTATTATCTCTAGTGTATAGTTTGCTTTTTATAATGCAAACGGTATGTTCTTTCTGCAGAAATAACTATTCCATTTTGTTTGTAATTTGTTCCGGCTCTCAGTTGAAAATATCGCGCGCGCGATAGATGGATTTTCTTTTAAAAATAAATAGCACAGTTTCGTATATGGTTACACCGACCTTATTCAATCACGTGAAAAATATCGACACGGTAAACTTCACGTACAGACAAAACGCTATACCATTGAATGCATACGTGACCGAATACTTCCCCGTGCTCTCGTTGTTAAATAAATAAAACTGATTTTTATATTACAAAAATCCACGGGTTTATTCCCGCTGAATCCACACACGCGCTATTCCCGCTCACTGATAACAAATCTTCTTCACCCGGATATTTATCATAGTTCATGCAAAAATACGATTCGAAATAAATATACCATTTATCAATTTTGTTCGCAATTTTTAAAAATTATTTCATATTTTTGTTCTTTAATCTTATTTAAAGGATTTTATAAAAAGATTAAACTAACCTGTTTGTTGGTCGAGCTGATTCTACTTCGAAAAAAATATATTTTCCACAAAGTCTGTATTTTTTTTACGCTTTAACTTGTGTGTCTTCGAGACGAAACAAACGTCACAATTGTTATATATTTGCGGATTAAATTAAAAAGATGCAAATTCTGAAATACGGATATTCTGTCTCGCGAGAGAATCAGAATTACTTGCATTTGTATAAACAAGATACAACGCGGCTGTAAGACAGTCACATTTCTGCGGGAGAGAGTAGTTTCGCGATTAAATAAAATGCGGGAGAGAGTTGGAGAAAATAGAATATAGAACGAGGAGCTACTTAAGCACGCGGCGGCTGCATTCACCATCGTCCGCGTTCCGCGCCATTGTAAATACAGAAGACCGCATTTACATCCGGCACCGGAGGTGGCGAAAATGCCGAAGCGAGCGAAAGAAATGTCCAGCAGACGGGAAACAACAAATTACGGAGGCAGTGCGCCTCGCGATAAAGGTCCTGGGTATCGCGGAACGATATGCGTTTTCTCCCGGACAGTTTCCACGTCGGGATGAAAAAGCAAACGCCGAGGAAATACCAGACGACTTTTATATACGAGAATATATAACGCAAGGAAAATATAAGACACGACAGAGGGAAGTGATGTGCCTCGTAAGAGGACAACGTGTAGACGACGAAAACGCGAGGATTTCCTCGAGATTTATGATTACGTGAAGCGCTTGTACAGGAAGAAGTGTAAAGTGCGAGAGTAAATACAAAACGTCGCTATAGGTATATCTGTAAATAAATATCAAGTAGAGAAAGACTCTTTCTCCGAGGGATGACGGTAAATTACACATAAAATATTAAAATGAGCAAACACAGACAAACATATGAGTGTAAGACGTATTTGCATCGTCAATAGAGCGCATTTGTTTAATTTTTACATGCGAAACGCACAAATATCGGATATCAGTACATTATTGCGCTGTATTCTCTAGATAATAACTACCATTGTTTTCTATACTGAAAACAAGGTGCAGTGCATGTTTGTTTTTGTTTTTTTGACGACAAGAAAAAATCTTTAATCTCGTTCAATAATTTGAGCGAGAGTGTAAATTTAAATATTCGCATTTACACAATTTGATGTACTGAATAAATGTAATTTATAAGTTCAACGCAATAGGAAAATGTCCAACAAACATCGGTCGCTGTAAGTGTGTGCACGCGAGCAGGATGGTCGAAATTCGTCGTCAGCGGAAAATATTCGACGATGACGGCGAGCACTCGTAAAAGCACGTATATCCGCGCGCGGGTATAGTTGTGCATATTTCACTTTAACAAAACACACGCAGAAGGGATGTATTCCGGGGACGCTGTCGTGTGGCTGCGCGCGAATACGCGAGCAGGATGGGTATAGCAGTCTCGGATGCTGAAAGTGTAAGACGCCGCCGTCTCGCGAAGACTTTCGCGTTTCTCTGCTACGGGGACAAAGTGCGGATGAAAGAAGAGCGGAATACAAAGTCTCTCGTACTTAAGGCCCCGGCTATATCCCGGCCGCAGTGCGGTCCTTTGAGATTTACTTCGCACGTCTCGCCCGGAAGATTTATCTTTTAAAAGTTACCGTGGCGCTCGTACTTAGGGATTCGCGTGTCTTGCGCCGTGATTTAATCGGTGAGCATTAGCATAGTCCTTTCGAGATGCACACACTGAGAGATCGCCACACATATTACGTAATAAGATCCGAACGTTTCCAGCTCAGTCATCTGTAAAACGCTTTTTT